>BLKR01009334.1:0-129485 GCA_011170035.1 Teleogryllus occipitalis
AATGGCCCTAAGTAACATATATTAAACACATAAAGTAAACATAGTGATAGGTCATCATGGCCACCTTCTGTGATTGTAAATGTGATTGTCCATGTAAAGTACCCCCAAAAATTAAAATATCGGTTTCAACTTCAAGGGGGCGTGACATCAGCCAGAGCGATTAGGGAATATCAGTGTTGGAGAAAATCGGCTGAACGGTTTAGGCACTAACGTTCACAGACAGACGGATGGACAGACGTTTTGCCGTCAATCGATTTTTCGGTATCAAGGATTCACAAGTCGTGAATTTTGACTACACAACGAGTTAGAGGAAATAATTTATTATATATTTAGGGACAATATTTTTCCACTTTTCACGGCCTGTCAATAACCGTTTTTGTGGCAAAAATTCGCTGTTTTTCCCGCAACGTTACAATATTTTCTCTAAAAGCAGTAGCGAAAAATTAAAAAAGATTTAAAAACAAATTTCAAAGCCCAACAATAACAAAGTTATTTATATTGCTCCTGTCTCTTGAGTAGACGCCTTCCTTGCAGCATTTCTTGATTATTAGTCAGAGAAATGGAACAGTAATATCGACTTGCTCCGAATTCCATTCATTTTCAAGGTCAAGAGCCGCACTGCGCTGCAGGTCAGGGCTTAATTGATGCCTAGTAGATAACGCTAGCTAACACGCGAATCTTTGTCGTTACCCTCGGATTTTAGAACTGTGACATCATTAAAACTTTTTTTAATTTTAGAGAATTATAAATCCGTTAATTTATTTTTCTCTGTAATTATTTTTTTCTATATTTTCCCCCATTTACGTGAGTTGTTATTACTTTTCACTTTTCAAAATACTTTTCGGATTGCGTAAAATCGTAACGTAGAAATCTGTGTTTTGAACTTGTTAAAAGTGAATTTACGTTAAAAAAGGTTTTAAAAATATTGGAAAGTAATTTTATTTTCATTCTAATTAAGTATTTACAGTTTACAGTATGTCTGTCTGTACTGGCACAACAGCCTCTGACGGGGCCAAAGCCTACCAGTGGCGTAACGATCTTGCGGACATGGGTTCGGGTCCGTATAGTTAGCACATAGATCCTTTACGCCGTATTCTGGTCTTCTTTACCTAAAAAGTGAACTTTCTCCTCGTTACACAACGGATTCTGGAACATTGTAGGGAAAGCGCACACCCGATCTGGAATCGAACCTGGAGTCACGTTTTGAAAAGCGAGCACGCTGACCAGTGAGCTATCCTCAAGGGACGTAGTTTATAATATTATATTAAAATACGTGTATCAATTTAAATGTATATTAATCTTTGTTGTTTCCTTTTAAACTATTAACAATATTATTATATCGAATATAACTAACAATATTATTATGTCGAATGTTTTAATCGATTTATAAATAATATTTACATTATTAAGTCGTCATAATCTGACTCCTTCGTATAAGAATACTTGTTCAAATGATTCTAATAATTCTAATATGTGTAAAATGGCGCTGAGGGAATTGCCAAATTTTCAAACCATTGACGAGCTAGAGTTGTTACAATTGCATATACTTTTCCGTAATATTTTCCGCATGTTGTTTTTCCTCGAGAGATTGCAGTGATCTTCCCCCGCTGAATGGCGACCTACCGTCGGCTAGCGGGATTTTACCCTAACCAGGACTCACCCCACCAGCGGGGTACCGCCCCAGCCGGGACAAGCTCTAAGCTCCCAACCGGTCTCTCAGAATATGTGGTGGTGTAGTGCATGCCAGTGTGTGTGTGTGTGTGTGTGTGTGACCGCGCGGTTCGTGGCCCGTTTGTTAGGGTACTGCTCCGGCATTCGCCTGGTGTTGATCGGAGAAACCACGGAAAACTACCGATTAGAGCAGCCGGCCGCTAAAATTCTCCTCCAGACAGCGACTGAATTCAACCTAGCTGGAAACTAGTGTCGTAAATCCTGCCGCCGTCAGTACTCGAACCTAGGACCTCCCGGTCAGAGGCGCTGCAGTGACATCAGTTGATGCACTGAGCTACTGCTTTCGGTTCCACACATACGACAGTCATCAGTACTTCTGGGCCTTTGATGACATATTTGAGGGAGTTCTTTCGGAGAATCACGTGATCTTGAATTGCTATTATGAAACCTTCGCTCTCAAGGTACAAATATCCTATATCGAGCCTTTTGAACGACTTTTCTTCGTCGAGAGTTGGATTGGTTACTGCAGTAGGATATGCACCATGAAGTGCTTTCTGTTTCCAACAATCGATCTCTTGCTCCAAAGAGGACTGTTCAATTTGCAAGTCTTGTTTCAGTTTGAGGGGCGTATAATTCTCATCTGCCTGTACCTTGTGGAGTTGAATCTACTCTTTCTCTGGAAAGTACTTCATCATGGCTATTATCTCTTAGGCATGGAGATTCGTGAACTTTACAATACCACGCTCTCCCATCTGCCGGGGCAGTGTGACCCTCTAGATACCACTTTTGGGATGCTGGTAACCGAAGTATATCATTTGAAGTCTTTCGAATTCCTCTAGAGCGGTTGTGGACCATTTAAGAATACCCATCGACAAGGTGATTATGAGCAGAGCATACGAGTTGATGGCAGCCGCGAGGTTTTGAGAGTTGGGGGAAGGTTTTAATACTGCCTTGCGTCGGTTGGCAACTTTAGTTTTCAGCATTCCCTTCAGTTGATGATGTGGAATCATATTTCCTTGTTGTACACCAAGGTATTTGTAGAACTCAATATCTTCCGGAACGGCGATGGTTTCTCCACTAACAATTTCGTATATGAGTTCACTAGCAAGTTAACCCTTCTACACTCGTATTTTGCATTTTTCAATACCTTGTTGCATATTTATGTCCCTTCATTGGCTTTTATCTGGATGTTTAGGCCACGCATCGTACCCAAGTAGAGTTTTACGTCGTCTATTTACACTATTATTATTATTATTATTATTAATTGCGTACCGGCGATGTCCAACCACGCTACACGATTAACGTGTGTCACAATGGGGATCAGCTTTTCGGCTGCATCCCTCGGTAAGACTAGGTTGTTACGCCTTGAATTGTAAATTATGAGGCGATAGGATGATGATGAAGGATGAAAGGAAATCACGAATACGACCATTCCTAGGCAAGACTCGAACTTCGTACCTGCAGGCCCTCCGTGGCAGATGACGGATGCCGCAACCATCTGCGCCACAAGGTCTTTTTTTTGGGGGGGGAGTCGCAAATTGGCCGTCTAGGATCTCACGGGCATAAACCTGAACATAACAAGGCTCAGTTACTTTTAACCCGCGGCAAGTGCATGTGTCTCCTTTGGGGTGGGGGGTCAGCATTATGCTGAATCCAATTTTTAGCCCCCAGTGTCGCTAGTCCCGGGGCTGGCATATGAAATTACAATAATTTCATTTTAAGTGATGGTGTCGTGTTTCATCACTTATCGAATGTTTACAAAACAATTTGAAACCTATGCACGGCGAACTACTAGCAATAGGTAGTAGTAGTGGTGGCAGGGGCGGGGGTGATGGTGGTAGTGGTAGTAGTAGTGGTAGTAGTGGTAGTAGTGGAAGTAGTGGAAGTAGTGGTAGTAGTGGTAGTGGTAGTAGTAGTGGCAGTGATAGTAGCAATAGTAGTAGTAGTAGTAGTAGTAGTAGTAGTAGTAAGTAGTAGTAAGTAGTAGTAAATAGTAGTAAGTAGTTGTAAGTAGCAGTAGTAGTAGTGTATACCCATTGTAACCGACCGTGTAGGGCATCATTTATATATATATATATATATATATATATATATATATATATATATATATATATATTAGATGACGTCATATATTAGACAAGACCCCATAACGCCACCATCAAGCTACGAAAGAAGCCCACGAACAGAGAGGAGTAGGGTACGCGGCGGAGCGATGGCTTGTAAACGCGCCATCTACCCACAGCTTTTCGAACTCCGACGCCCGAACTAGCGAATAATGTTTTTCCGGGAGGTCACGAAAAGAGAATATTCACCCCTCCAAAAATTTCCCCAGGCGCGAGTACCATAAGTATCGCGGCGCGCCTCGGAGGAGCTCTCTATGATTGCAGCAGCGACGGCGACTAGACTGAGTTCTGAAGGCGATTGTAACTTGATAGCATAGGAGTTTATTTTAACTTGGTAGTTAAAAGTTAGCTTGAGAAGCGTATCAACGAAAGTGATGTAATTGAGAAGTGGAGTGCACGAACATTCTTCGCATTAACATTCACAATATTTGAGAGAGCAAGTGAAGTGATTGTTTGACTTCGAAATAATTTCAAATTTGTAAAATCGCGCAGAAGGACATTAACTAAATCCAGCATCTCATATTGCACGCTGAGACCACACACGCCCAAAGTGTGGTAGGTAGGCCGAGCATTTAAAGCATAACTTCAGCAACATTAATTATTCGAGGCTGGAAGCGCGAACAAACTTGTACGAGGCGCGGCAGAAGAAGGACGACCCCAGGAAGAGCGAAGCGTAGGTGAGAAAGATTTGGACTGGAACGAGAATCGTACGAGTCCGCAGAACGGGAGAAGGGTGTGGAAATTGGAGGCGTGGCGGAGTCCAGAGCTCGAGGAAAGAAACTGGTAACATCGTGGGACAGCGAGCGAAGACGGGTTGCAACGCGAGGCTGCGAGCGGCAGAAAATCCACAAGGTCACCTACAGGCGAGCGATGCGGAGCTGTTGAGGTAAAAAGAACTGGCAACTTTTATGCGGCGATCAGTTGGGGAAAGAGAATAGCAGTAAATACATGACAATTCGTGTTCAAAGTGGGTGAAAAGTCCAGAATAGGTGGGAGAAGTATTCCGAACGATGTGAGTGGCAGTTTCAAGTTCATTTACTTCGCGTTATTGAATTCATTCAAAGAGGCCATACCTAGTACAATTTTACTTAAATAATTCATGATTTTCACATGTTGTACAATTGATGTTATCTGAAAAAGTCATAGTTTATTGTATTGTGTTAAAAGTAATTGTTTTCTGTGATATGTAAAGGGGTCAGATTTAAGTAACGTGTATGTTATGTTTTATTGTTTTTTCTCTTTAAAGTTCACAGTGTTATAGTGAGTGCGAAGCCCAAGGCTAGCACCTGTGAACGGGATACCTTAGAACAAGTGTAAAAATCATTTTAAAAGCCGTGCACGGAAAAACTAGAGAGTAGAAAGAGTAAAATAGTTTAGTAGATAAAAATTCAGAAAGAGGAATGAGCAAATTGTGAATTGTAATTGGTGAAAGTGTGTTCAGGCAGTCGAGGTGACGCCAATTTTTTTGTTTTGCCTTGTTTTCTATATTTTTCAGTGACCAACTATTTAAAGTGCATAATTCTATAATATGATTGTGCCACTAATTTTTCATTGAATATATGCTCGTTTTATTCGTATTTTATCTGATTCATTGTGTCAAGGGTTCAGACCTTTCTCATACCCAAAAGATCCTGCTTCCTGAGAATTTTAAGCTCGCTTCACGAGCATTCATACTATCATGCTCTCCCCCCTGTGGATGTAGTAGGTGGGTGTGTTAAAATGTGTGTGTGTATATATATATATATATATATATATATATATATATATATATATATATATATATATATATATATACACACATATATATATATACACACACACACACACACACACACACACACACACACACACTTCGAATCGTATCATTCATTTTCGAAAAGTAAAGAAAACCCAGTCACTTCAAGATTTTAAAAGATATACCAAATATTTGTGTCTCTCAAGAAAATCAAGAAACGTCTGTGAAACAACTTGCAAAATATTTCTGCGCACAATTGCATTATTTCTTTCTATATCAAGTGTTCACTATTTTACTGTTGTATTCTCGCGTGATATCTATATCTTAATGCTATGTAGATACACATTTCTTGCAACAATTACTAATTTGTCTTGTATATTAAGTGCTTATAATTATGAGTCATTCCACGTTAAATTGCACAAGAGTTGACACCATTTTTTTTAAATGCATGATATTTTCTTTCTTAAATCTAGACATAAAAAAGAGACCGTGTTTTTTTATTTCCTTGAAAATTGATTATTTTTGTAGTTATGACTATATTAGATTTTGTCATTACTATGTTATGACTGTGTTAAAAATTTTGTACTTCACAAAGTATGATCAATTGTTTCTTCGAACGTACTTAATATAAAAATTCCTGGTTTGTTTCATTTATCACTTCGAAATTTGTATTTTATTCCTCTGTAAATACATTTTCCAAAAATAAATATTTCACTTAAAAAATGTATTTTTTTCCAAAAAATGAAAATATTTATACAAACTCGATGAGACAAAAATTTGAAAAAGTTCTTTAAAATACACTAAGAAAAAAGCGGACACTTCACAGATACAATGCTAAAAAATAAATGGTAAGTATGAGGGCGCGCTCTGCTTTCCCATACACTAACGAACTGTGTTTAGTCTTTTATCCAAGTGCTGAAGAACTACAAAAAGAATGACCGCCTGCCTGATTAGGATTTCAAGAGTTATTAGTATTTCATATGTTTACTCTACCCCCAGAATGGATGGGTGACGGCGAAACGAATTCAAATACCAGCCATTCCACAACAAATCGCACAACACGTGATACCGCTTTTTTTGAAAATGTATGATATTTTTTATTAAATCTGAACATCAAAAAAAGACACAGTTTTTCTTTATGTAGCTGAAAATTTATAATGTGTAGTTATGCGTATATTAAATTTTGGAATTTACGCGTACTTCGCAAAATATGATTGACTGATGCTCCTAATGTTCTGAACATAATAAGCCCTGGTTTGTTTCATTTAATACTTTGATAGGTCTATTTTATTTCTCTGTAAATTACTTTCACAAACAAAATATATTTCATTAAAAATTGTAATTGCTGTAAAAAGTGAAACTTTCTGTGAGAACTCGCTCAGATAAAAATTTGAAAAAAAAATCAGGCGTATTTATTATTCAATTTTCTACAAAACACAAGAAAACAAGTGAGCACTGAACACTTACAGTCCTAAAAAATCTATTGAAAGTATGCGGGCACGCACTTCTTGCTCCTACACTAACGAATTATGTTCTATCAATCTTTGATACAAGTGCCGAAGAACAATAAAGCGAATGGCTTCTGCCTGATTAGGATTTCAAGAAATATTAGAAACTCATATGTTCTGTCCCTAGAAGGGATGGATGTCAGCGAAACGAATACTACTACTGCTTTTCCTCATGTCAGCAAAACGAATTTTACTGCTGAGTTCCTTTGCGTCCTGGGGATGGGGTGCCCTCCTGACTTTGCCCGTTAAATACAACAGACCACTTGTCAAGGGACTACAATGGACTGTCAACTACACAAGGGACTGTCAAGGGAGTACAATTTTCTGAAAAGCAGTCGCTTGCGCATCTTATAAAGAGTGCTAGAGCTTGTTCTGTGAATCACGTTGTATACTGTGCAACATGAGTGACGATCACCGTGTGAGATTTTTAAAAAAATAGATTTTATTATCCTTGTTCGACTATATGTCTTTCAACTGTTTTTATGTTACATAGTATACACAATCATTTTTTAACTACATTTCATCATACATGTACCGTTTGAGATACGACATGTTTTAATCAATTTAATCTTTCTGATCATGATTTTAAGAAAAGACAATCTCCAAGTCACTGAAACCACGATTTACTAGTGAAACTTGATTTGGAAGAGTCATTAGATTGGCGAATTTGAGATTTATGTCGAAAAAAAGGGAGCTGGCTTCCAAAAAAGCGTCTTGTTAGTGAAGAGAGCAAGGCATTGGCTCTCGAGATCATTGGCTCTCTTGCCATTAACGAAAGTAGCGGAAAGTCCAGTGAATATAGTGAAAACGGTGGAAATCAAGGAAATGACAATTTAAGCTCTTCAGATAGTTCAAGTGTCTGCGAAATTAATGTAGAGAAGATTGCAATAGAGTTTCATTATAATAGGAAAAAACCGTCAAGAAAAGAAAATTGCAACAAAAACGGTATCCTCATGAGAAATTTCAGACAGTACAAAGTGCTATCACAGATAACTTTTTCAGACTGAAGATCCTTCGACTGCAAAAATTAGACAATAAAGATATTATTAAGAAACGTATCGATTCCTTTTACTCAACAGATCACAAGACGTTCAAAATTCAAATTTTGATAATTTTTGAAAGTTGGAAATATAGTAAAATTAAACGACACTTCGCAGCAACCGAACACATCATAAAAGTGGCTATTTTCCACTCCTGAAAGCAAATTCGGTAAGGCTTAGGCATTAGAACTGGCATTGCGACGAAAGGTCATGAAGTTTAAGGTAAGTGAGTACGTATCTTTGAAGTGGGTTGTGAGAGATCAGAAAAGTTCAAAATGTCATTCAAAACGTTCGTCAAGAATTCATCATTTAATAACCAAATACAATCGTTATGTTGAACCACCTACACAAGTACTTAAATTAATACTTCATTGAAAGAAACCAACAGACAGTAACGCAAGAAACGCGTCTTTTGCAGCAATCTACTGTACACTGGTTTGTAAAAAATTAATATTTTTTAAAATTACTAAGATCCCACTTTGATTTTTTCTGGAGTTGTCAACCATTCTCTAGTACGTTTAATAATATTTTTTGAAAAAAATTAGCTCATTGAGTTTACAAAATTATTCAATTTTCAAAATTTAAATTAAAAAAAATTGAAAATTCAGGAAATTAAATATTTTGCCAAATCTCAAAAATTAAAAATGTTTTTAAGTTTCGAATAGAATTTCAACAGAGTTTCTATAATTAGTGTATTCAACAATTAGAGATATTTTGAAGTTAGTGATGCACATAATTTTTGGCAAATTTCATTATGCAATATTTCCCAAAATAATAAAAGTTAGAAAAAAATCAAAATACACGTAAACTTATTTGATTCGTATAATAAATAGAAAAATTAGACAATAATTAAAAATATGAAGGTCAAATTTTGGTATCTTTTTGTGCGATTTGACGTGGAATGGCTCTTATGTGACCTTCGGAAAACTGTACGCAAAAATCTCATTATCAAACGAGTTTATCTTTGGACTTTGTTCGAATTAAAGACAGAATAATATACTTCTACCGCCATATTTAATTTATACTGTAAGATTATTTAAGAATAATATTGCTAGAAATTCATTCTAAGCTACGTAGATCACAAATTAATTGCTTTTTCTGAAAATAATTAAGCCTACCTTTTCTTTTTTGATATGGAAAGATTCTGTTCTCGAAGCTAAAATGGACTTGAATTTGTACCAATAGATTTTATGAGACATGTAACATTAAAAAGAACATTTTTATAGAAGGAAAACTTGATTTTTCAACGTTATGTTGGTTTGAGTAGAGCAAAATATAAGGATTTTCTTTTAGAATAATATATGAAAAAAAATGTGAAAGCCTTAATTATTTTTTGAAACTTAAGAAAACTATTTCAGTCATCGTACGAGTATATTTAACAGAACTGATATGTTATTGCTTATCCACCCGTTTCACAATTTTCGTTGTTTGAATCGCATTTGAACCGTTCGCGCCTTAACGATTATCGTTCAGTACAAGTCGGTTGTGGACTGGAATCCGTGTCCACCTAGCCGCAGCCAGCTGTGCTTCTTCATTCCAACGTCAACCCAGGAGGTGATCGCAGGTTGCAGTGTAGTTGTAGTGTTGAGCGTGGCAGGTTCATGCATTAAAATTATTCATTTTCCTTAAGTGAAGGATTGAGAGAAGTGATTTATTCATGGGTGTTGTCTTCAGCAGGTTCTTAATGAATCTGTGAAAAACAAAATTGCTTGGATTTAAGTGTTCGACCGGATTTTCTGTGGATCTGACATTTTAAGGTTAATAACAGTAAGTTGAAGATTTGTTCGGCACAGTGTAGCTTGAGATAAAAGTAAGGTGTTAATAGTTACATTACTTACTAAAGTTATGAGGAAAGTTAGAAAATAATCAACGAAGTTTTAATTCAGGTAAAGAACCTTCTGGATATTGTACATATTTATACTGCATTTTTTTCATTTGCTCATTACTATTTGTGCATTTCCTAAATTCGTTTTTTCCCCATTTTGGTTTGCTCCCTACACTGTACCATATATTTTTATACAATATTTAAATGTAGTTATGAAAATTTACATTTTGTCTATGTAGTAACATGTTTAGTGATAAGTACTATAATAATAATATTGTATCACAACCTAATAAATATATTAATATTAAGCATTATGTATTTGTTGTGTGCTTTGTTTACGTTTTCAGGTACCTGTCTTCATAATATGTCCCCAAAAGGTGAAGATATAATGAAAGGATTTCAAGTAAATTGGATGGTACTTAGAGATGCTGATACTGGAAAAATTCTGTGGCAAGGTTATCAAGATCTTTCCATCCCCGATTTGGAACATGAAGCAAGAGTTCCTAAGAAAATTCTTAAGTGTCGAGCTGTGTCACGTGAAATAAATTTTTCATCAGTGGAACCCATGGAAAAGTTTAGATTAGAACAAAAAGTTTTGTTTAAGGGCAGGTGTCTTGAAGAATGGTTTTTTGAATTTGGTTTTGTTATACCGAACTCAACTAACACATGGCAATCAATGATAGAAGCTGCTCCAGAATCACAGATGATGCCAGCAAATGTATTGAATGGGAATGTTGTGATCGAAACTAAATTCTTTGATGATGATCTTTTGGTTTCTACGTCTCGAGTAAGACTCTACTATGTTTAAATATTAAAGAATTTAGCACTCTTCTCTGAAGGTGTGTAAAACATTATATTTTGCGAAGATCCCTGATTTATTGGATTCTTTGTCTCAATGGTACCTGTTGACTCTTAACTAATTAAGATTATAATTTGCAGATAATCTAAAAATAGTCATACTGGAAATACATTATTTGCAGATTATGTACATTATTTAAAATAAGAAGTCAATTGTTTTAACAGCACATCGAGTCGAGCAATTTAACTTAGATATATTTGGCAACGTAAAGCAAACTAAGTACTTCTATTAGGTAATGGTGTGATAACAAATTTGTTCTTACTAGTCAAATGTTGTGTAGCTTGCATTTTCTTTTTTGATGTTCTTACATATTTTTGACATTGCATTTGCTTAATTAGAAGTGTAGGATTTTTATTTTTGGAAAGTCAGTATTAAAAGTATGTTTATCTATTGCTATATTTGTAATATATGTGTAATGGTTGATGGAAAATCAACTTAATATTTTGTGTAATATACAATGTAAAATTTTTAACTACTGTTGTCTTGTTTCTTACTCTAAGCTGATTTGATCTTCGACTGATATAAATCCTGTCCATAGAAAAAACTACTAAGTGCTATAAACTGTATTTTCATGCAAACAAATTTTCAGCTACTTATTTTCTGTAGTAGTTTTTATGTATTGTGTAGTATGCGAGAATATTTTATTAAGCTGTGACATATTTCATGCAAACATTTTCTAAACTTCAGGAGAAAAAAAATTTACATTCCCATAAAATGGAATAATAAATAAATTATTCTGTAGAATATGTATTACTGTTAATAATTAATGTGAAGTAAGGGAAAGGGATGCAATATCTAGTGGATTATAAACCTTTTTCCAATGAATATCTCCTTTTGAGAATAAACAAGGACAAAGTCCATGACATGAAATGACTGATGTGTCAATCTCGGGTAGAATTTTAATTTGTTCCTTATCATTTCTTGGAATTTTGCATTGAAATATTTTCAGCAATCATTGGGCAGGAGCAGAATGTTAAAAGAAAAAAAAAATTAAATCCTTTCCTTTCGAATTAAAGTGAATGATCTCAAGTGGTTTCCTCAGCACACACAAATGCCCTGTTATTTCACCATTGTTTTGTAGTAATGGTTTGTGAAATGGACACTGTATCAATTGCAAATCTCTTTTGTGATATATTCAGATACTTTTTTTTTTTTGACATTATATGATCCCAACTTTTCATTCCTCTATTATTTATTGTGGTGCCTTAAAATGGCAGGACATCACTTTTTTTCCTTCATTTTTTCCCCCCCTTTTCCCTTCACCAAAATTCACAACATTAGTAAGTACACAGTGTAGAATATGCTGAAGATCGTGAAAATAATCCTTAACAGCATCCTTTGTTACATAAGCTCTAGCTCTTATGTTTTCACTATGCTGAGGATTTGTGAATGCTTTTTTAGCAATGCTAAATTTCACCTCTGGTAGATTATTTTTCCAAGTGCTTTTCTTTTCTAACCAATCTAGTAAGAAAATATTTCAGTAAGAGTTTAATAGCTACCATTGTCAGAAGGGACCTCATTGGGAAGCTTCCAGAATGAGAATATGCCTATCCCTATTTGTTTAATGGTTGGTTTCCAATTTCTTTTGGTTGTAATTTAGTCTATTACCTCTAGTCTCTTCTTTGTTCCCAAATCTGATGGAAGGTTTTGTGAGACAAGTAACGAATTGTTATTTCTTTTGCAGCTTTATGTAGATCATCAAAATTATAATTACATAAAACTAAGTGTTGGTTCTTTCTTTATCTTTGCTCCAGAGTCTGATGTTGCCACATTCACTTTGTTTATTTACAAAACAAATGGCAGACTTGACTGCTTCAGCAATTTTTGGGTTACTATTAAAGGTTCATTGGTAGAGATTATTATAAAACTGAATGTTGCTTTTTACAGTAATGATTGTGAACTTTCCTTTACTATAGATATAAGGTATTCACGGAACCGACTTAACAAGACAACCATATACAATGGTTATAATTATATTTAAGAAAAATAAATTAAGAAAATGGGTAGTGTTATTTCAGGAAATAGTCTGAAGAATGTTATTGCAGTTCGGAGATCATTATTTCTAACAAAAGAACTGATGTTCGGGTTAATATTCTCAAAGTACTGTTGAAAATCACCATGCCATTACTTTTCTGAAATAGTACTATAGCAACTCCAAAAAGTTAAAACTGAGATTTTGAGCTGACGTCTTTCAATCTTTATCATTGTCAGACTTTCTCTCAGGCATACCAATTGTTGCTTGCTGGCAGATGCGACACTATTTCATGAATGGAGACCACCATTAATTTTTATGGAATAAAAATTCAGAGTTTTAATGAAATAAAAAATGAGCCATAAACAACTGTTTGAGATAACATGGCGGAGATCGATGGGAAGCAAATTAAGTTGTGGGAAAATTAAATTGCGCTCTCTTGTACGCAACAGATTTCTTGGATTAGAGTAGTATTCCAGAAAAGCAGTAACATGTCTGATGTTCCCTCCATTCTCTGGTACTACGGTAGGGCAATAATAACAAAATGTGTGTGGTTTATAAGTTTGTGTTCTGTCAAGGGCAAGGGTGTGTAGTTTTAGAAACAACTCTGAAAGCAATAATTCAGTTCTTTTGGTAGTTGTTTCACTACTTACACTTTTTGTTCAAAGGCAAAGAAACCTCGTAACGATAATATATCTTTGATTTCTTTAAAAATGCTAGATTATTTCTTTTCAATGAAATACTTGTAATAGTCTGTAATGATATCTGCTGATGAGCCAATATTAGTTTTACATATTTTTTATTCCTAAAACAAGGGAAAACCTATCCTCTTTGATTTTCTTTTGAGGTGTACCAAATTCAGTTTTGTGCAGATTTGAACTTCTATTGGCCATGCTTTTATTTCTGGCGTAAACCTAAATTATTCACACTTTTGCTCTAAACATGGAGGAATAAATTCAATGTGGCCAAATTTTCTCGCAATTATTTGCAGGTAAAATTATTTTCTAATTGATGCATGTAAGGTGAACTTTTTTATTTGAAACATTTCTCCTTTTGATCTTAATACTTCGCAATGATCTTTTTGACTGGTCATTTTGTGGTTTCTCTTTTTATAATGTTCAAAATCAAGGCTTTAAATTAAAACTGTAACCATTGTAACTGTTTCAATATCAAGTTCATTAGCAAGTCTGAAATAGTTATTTTTCCATTAAATTTCAATAAATATATTGCTGGAACTGGACCCAAATAAAATGGATGTAGATAGGATACTTTTGAGGAGGTTGATGTGCTGATCTCATTTCAACAAAGTTCACATCTCAAGGTGTGGCTCATAATGTGAACAACAGATGTAGGTTTTGGGATATTTTTCAAGTTCTTCTAAAGGTTAAAATATTCTATTTGTTATAAGCCTCAAACAGAAAAAATTATTTTCAACTCATTGTAATTATGCTTAAGAATTCCTATAAATGTTTTAAAAGAATAGAAGAAACATATGGAAGGTTTTTGGTACCATATAAAATCCAAAACTGGAAAGTTATTCCAAACCGTTTGACACCTTGCCAGAAATAAACATTTACCTATCCAGGAAAAGCTGATTCTACCATAGAGATTGTTCTTTACAATAAAATTTCAATTTGATGTATTTTCCTGATGATATCTTGAGAATAAGATTAAACATTTGATTGAAAATTGTATTTAAGATTTTAATATTATTCTTTTGTTTGATAAAGAATAAATTTATAAGGAACAAATTAAATGCAAAAGTTAATGTAGAACTAAAAATTGTTGAGGGCAATTACAGAAATAATAGAAAGGCTTCAGAGCACTTACATTTTCTTAGCAAAGGTCTTCTAATTATTCTGTTTATTTAAATGAGAGTTAATTTTTTAAGGAAGCGTTTTAAGGTTGTTGTTTACAGTAAAACTTCAATTTTATGTTGGTTTTTTGTTGTTGATTTTATAAAATATTGCAAGAAAGTACTTTAGTACTTTGTTATTCTTGAAAAAACTTGTAAAATATTTCACATCGAAAGAAAAATTTATTATGTATGCGTGAGTTGTAAGTTTGGAATTGATCAACATGTTCAAATAATGTACATTCAAGAACTCTAACAGTATGTTTGAGAAAATGTGAAGAATTGGTGGTAATATACTTCTAATTATAGTGTAATTCTCTACCTATTTGCCAGTGTAAATATCAAATTAAATTAATAAATTAAAAGAGCAAGGGAATTTTATAAAGGAGTTCATGAAAGAAAATGATGAACATTTAATTCTTGTCAGTGAAAAATCCTGTGGACTTATTGAAATTAAATATTTTTCAATACATTCATTTCTATACAATTCAAAAGTAGTGTTTGCGAAAGAATGGAAATTGTGAAATATGAGTTTAAAAATTAGTTTGGGCCAAATAATCTAAGAGCTGAGACGATTCAAATTTCTCACAAGAAATGTAAAGGGTCTGGAGACACATGATAAACTGATATTTTTGAGATTTCAAATGCCACCTTTAAGAGCATTTAAAATACTTTCTTGACATGAAATGTAATCTTAAATTATATTAATGTCCGGTGACATTTAAGCAAACAGATTTCATGCAAGAGGAGAAATGATGGGTCAATTGGTGAAGCAGAATGAACAGTCTAGTCTACTTACATAAAACTATAAACCATCTGTTGTAAAAAGAAGAAAGCAAAAAGTTTATTTTCAAAAATATAATTTACAGGAATATAAATGCATAAAGATAAAAAAATGAAAATGGCTCTGCACCAGAGAAATTGTTGAATCAATAAAAGACTCGCCATCTCCCCCACACATACTCATAGACACACTTCTTATTGTAATGCTAGAATTCAAGTAAAGATATAAGTATCAAATGTCAAACCTATTTAGCTAACATGGTATGTATGTAATGTTTATGAGCAAAATTAATTTTCTATTGGGATGTAACTATGGTAGCCTGGGCACATATTTGTGCATTACTTCTAGAACTACTGGTACATTCTTTTATATCTTTGGACTACCAATAGGGTCTGCCCTACAACCAATTTCTATTTTGCATAATTAATGTTTTTATTATTTTTTAATTTCATCAGTGTTGAACATGTCTTTGTTTATTTTTGTAGATGTAACTGCAATTAGAACAGGTTTTCTGGGTTAACAATTCTATTAAGCTTGATAAACTACTTTGATTAATAAACATAAATAAATTACCATGGAATAACTTGAAGACAAGGTAGTATATTGTTAAAGTAGTATAAATCTGTCCTTAATAGCAATTCATACTATTTTAATAACTTGTAATTTGAAGTGTAAGGAAATAAATTATGGTGAAGTGTTGAAAATTCGAATGTCAAAAATTGGAACCGTCAATAACTTTAATGCACCAAGATGAAAAACGAGTTTGTAAAAGTAAGCTTTTGCATTGTTATCCATGTTATCAATAGAATACCTAACTATACTATGTACTGTATTCTAATAATGTAAAAATTTTATTTTCTTATTACATGAACATATTTGAGATTTCACTAAAGATGGTAGTTTTATTTCTATTCATTTAGATGTTTAAAATGGCCTTCAAATAGTTCAAAAACATGTATGTTAAAAAATCTTAACTTGTTGAAAATCCAAACTACCTTCAATCCCAATTAGCTTGGATGTTTGATGCCCTACTGTACTTAATGTGGATACTTGTTTGAGGGTGAAATGTGAAGGTTGGAGTTCGAAGTAAAGGATAGAATATTAAATGTAGTGATAGTTTCAAGGGGATAATTTTGGCAGATTGAGATAAAGAAGCACTTTTAGAATTTCTTGGCTTTGGAAATGAAATATTTATTTGAAATTAGCTAAAAAATATGTTCAGTAACCTTAACAACTTCCTACTTTATTTCCCTCCTCCCCTTCACTTGCCTATATTGATACATATTTGTTTATTTCTATGTTCTCCCATTCCATAAAAATTGATAACTTTTGTTTGATACTTGATATCACGAAGAGAGCAAAATAATTACCATTCTGAGAGTGCTGCAAATGCCACCTCCAACACGATAGAAGTCTTTTAGTCGACCTGCTCTGCAAAACATTTCAGGCAAAATTCCTTCAACAGTTCTGGGAAATCAATCAAAAATTGTTTATTGCTTGTGAATATTTACACCATTGTATTTTATTTATTTATACCTAGTGGGATTTGTTCATTTAACGATTCTCACTATAACTGTTTAAGCTTTCTGCTTCATTCCATCAATTAATTCAAGTTTCTTTAGCTGTGTTAAAATTTATTCCTCTCCACAATTCATTATTTTAAAATGTTTTATAACACAAACTTACATTGAATATAATGAGGTTCCACTATAGTATGTTTAATTTTGTATAATTGTAGAAGCTATGTAGCCAAACCATCTCCTTAAATATCAAGAGTTCACAAATATTTCACTTAAAATCGAAGATTCAGCAATATGCAGTATTAATTCATTCGCGGACAAAGAAAGTAAATTACTGTTGTAAATTTTGGATTCATAAAAATTCAATTTTTATCATGAAGCAGAAATAATTCTGTAGTTACATATAATTTCACAAGGTATGTATGGTTTGAGCAAGTGTGATTTATTTGGTATTAAAGTGTTCTTCCTCAGTCTCATTAACATACTTGAAAACTTTGCCAGAAATAGAATTTGATATTTAGCAAAGTATTTTGGCAAGAAATAAGTCCCATTTCCCTTTCTCCTCTACTCTGTGAACTATTACGCACAAGTAGAATTACTGGACTGAGAAATATATTCTTAATATTTTCTACAAAGCTCTCAAGTAAGATACTTTGGCTCTGTTAAGTATCATGCTGTTCTGACACAGATAGTTGTAGTGCGATTGACATCGTAATTTAAATAGATATTTGAATTTTTATCATGATAATTTTGTTTCTTGAAACATTTTTATCAATACCCATTTTTTTAAAATCATAAACTTAACTTTATAAATAAACCAATCTTCATGTTATATACATAAAATAGTTCATGGAAGAAATGTCTGTCTAGAGTGTGGGAAAAATAAGATTGGTTAAAGTGCTTACTTTCTCTACATTTAGTGTTACATATTATGTAGATATTTCTCTTAATAATTCATGAATGTTATTCATTTCTCATGTATTCCATGTACTTAAATATGTATTAATTTTTTATCTTTACAATGAAAATTGTAATTTTTTATCAAAGAAACCATTAATATTTTCACATATTTGTGTTCTAAATGTGATATTTTTAAGTTGTATTCTTTCATGTAAAAAATTTCATGTCAGTTGTAAACTACTACTTAATTGTAAAATACTTACTTCATAAATGAGGTAATGTAGTATTTGGTCAAAATGGTTCAGTTGAAAGAGAGCAAAAATTTTAATTTTGCATAAATATTAATCAAATTGATAGAGTGCTATACTCTTTTGCAACAATTGCACTTTTGTTATGTAAACTGGTAAGAAAAAGAAAATAAATAGTGTGGATAAAAAGCACTTTTTTTCATCAATATTATGAACATGAATTTTTTTTTATCACAGTTGCCTTCACTCGCTGATTGTAATTTCAGGGCCAATTTCTAACTGTTTAATTTTTAGTCGCAAGTGTAGATAATTGCGAAGATTTAAAAAGACCTTAGGATATGTAGATGCATTTCCAATTCATATCTGTACATTTTAAAATTTTGTATTAGATGTTTGTAGAAAGTATAATTTTATTACTTCTTTTCTGTAGTGATTTGAACAACCTACTTACCTTCTTTAACTTGGAAACTTCTATAAGTAGTTGTATTAGAAAAAACACAATTCCTTTATCAAAGGATAAATACATTTTCTCAAAAAGTGATTTCGATATTTCTCAAATGATCTTTATTGTATTCCAGGAATACTTGAATTATGTAATTGATTCAACATTTTTCATTCTGTATACTTGTAAGTTTGAAAAATACAAACAAAATATTTAGCAAGTTTGATAACACATTTTTTGTATTATTTTCTAGCACTATTATACATTAAGTTTTGCTCATGTGGAAAAATTTGAGGCACTATGTGGAATGTGTATTTATATTGAGGACACATTTTATATCATTGTCAGAATTTATATTCCAAATTTTTTATATTTGGAATGTCAGAAATGCTTCTCTTCCATTTGTGGCACAAGAAACAAGTGCTCAATTTTTCTTGTGTGACAAAAAGATTCTCGTATTAAGTTCATAATCCTGTTTGCTGCAATGGATGTGATTGTATTAAAGAATATTACAAGGGTTCCTTGCCTGAAAATATTAATTTATGCAACTGAATGTTTTCAACCAGCACACTAGGCGGCAAGTCTTTCATGATACAGTCATCCAAAGAAATAGTTTTTTTTAAAACTATTTCTTGCATTTACATCATTTAAACTGAGAACCAGTGTTTCAATACAATAATTCTCCTCTTTCTTTGTTCATTTGCTGAAAACATGCTCCTTTCTTGTGACCACTAAATCTCAGTGAGACAATCAACACTTGTTTCATGGTTTCTCATCACTTCTGTTTCATTGTCCAGTGATGAGCTGAGGTATCATACCACATTTGGGTTAATTTTTTCATTTTCTGGAGAGTCTTCCTCACCATTTTCATTTTGAGGACAGTGTGATATCATGGGTAGTTCTGCATGTTTTTCATTCACAGTATTTTGCACATTGTTCCATGGTTGTACTTTTGCAGTTACGAAAAGCACATATGGCAAACAACTCAGTAGATACATTGCAGCAGCTATGCAAAATATAACAGGCCAACCTGATAATCCCTGCAAGATGAATTAAGATCATATATTAACTGTTTTCTAAAAAAGAAATATTTGCATGCTCAAAACTTACCATGTTGTGAAGAATTACACCTGCTAGTGGTGGTGATATTACACCTGTCATAGAACCTATTCCATTCATGATACCAGTCAGTGAACCTAGGAAAATTCAAAAGGATTATTGTTGGCTTTTAATATCTTAATTACAGTTAACTCTTAGTATCAGTAATTAAGTGGCATTTACTCATTGGAGGGGGAAATTGTGTGGTATAGAATTCTTACCAGCAAAATTTGGAGCTACATCTAGAGGGTTCTGGAAAAATCCCGCTGAAAAAGCCCCTATAAGGCTAACTGCAGTAGTTAGAATTGCAATGGATGCAGTAACATTGCAACCAATAAATGCAAGGATTACTACTAAGACGGCTGGACATCCGTGAGCTGAAAACAAAACCTTAAGAATGTACGTTGGCAAATATTGATTGAAGCCAATTCACTTTTAAATATCTTACATATGATTGTGGAGACTCTACGGACTACCAGAACTCTATACCCCTTCTTCAGTAATTCATCTGCAATAATACCATAAATTATTGCGAAAGCATATTGACAGAGAAATGGAAGGGATGCCAGCCAACTACTCTGTAAGAAATTAAAAATTCAGATTATTCATATTTTTTGTTAAGATAAAAAAGCCAGTAACAATTCATTACCTACCTGCTCTAAATCAAAATCCAATGCTTCTTTAATGTACTTGGGTCCCAAAGTAAGAAATGTATGAAAGCCCCAATCACTACCCCAAGCTGCTATACATCCTAGCCAAAACTGCCATGATGTAAACACAGCTTTCCAAGGTACTGGATAAGTCTGGAAAGAGTTGAGCAAACCTTTTTTACCATGCAACTTCATATATTAAATCATAATACTTCCATGATATATTTCCTTTATTCCCACCTTATCCCTGTGTGTAGATATACAACTTGACAAATACTGCTTCTCTTTGGGTGTTATACGGGGATGCTGATCTGGTGTCTCATAGACCAGTAACCACCAGGCCCCTGACCATGCCAGAGCCAATATTCCACTAACATAGAAAACAGCTTCCCAACCCCAAGAAGACAAAATAGCCCCACATAAGGGCATTGAGATAACTGTCCCTAATGATGCTCCTAAGACATAAATATTCACATTACTCATAAAAAATAATAAAGTTTGAAGAATTCTGGGTCTCAGAATACAAAGGGAACTAGAAGAAGAATGCAAGCAATACACACCACAGACTGTAAATGACAAGAACTTCGCTCTCTCTGCCACAGGCACCCAATGAGAGACTGCTGCATTCAGTGAGGGGAACAAGACACCCTATAACACATTATGTTTTATGAAAATAGCTATAGTATTATCACTTCAGGAAAATGTTTAAGATTAACGGAAACAAAATGAAATGAACATCCTTTAAAATGACCATTGTAAAGATGATCATATTTTAAGATCACCTGCACTATTTAAATGGTTGTGTAGATGTGAAAAATCAAATAAAAATGATTGCGACATATAGAGGCAAGATTTCAGATCGGGGGGCTTCCTCCCGCATAAGTTGGTAAAAAGTTCCCTTGAGCCAATCAGTAGTTACACTATAACTCTAAAGTAGCAAAAAGATAATTGAAATGTTTCTTAGCCCCTGTCCCACCATCCACCCTATAGCCAGAAACATGTTTTTTGTTTGTTTTAATTAACACTATTTTATCTGATTGAAAAGAGTATGAAAAATTGGAATATAATTTATACTATCAGAAAAACATTGAATTTTTTCAGATTTCTTTGATCGCTGAACTGTAGTTAAAAAAAAAATTTTTAAATTATCATTTCCCTGACTTTAAATAAACTTTGGAAATGGTTGCAACAGTTCTGTGTATTTATTTTAGTGTTTATTGTACATTTGTAATGAAAATTGTTCTGGTGTCAAAAAACAAAAACTATGAAAATTTTTTGTTATTACAATGGAACCACCATTATTATTAAAAAAACAAATTCACATTTATAATAACAAAAAACTGAAATTATTTTAATAACGTGGAACTTAGCAGAAAATAATTTGTTGAGATAACTGATTCACTTTTTTTCTCAAAGAACACTTAGCATCAAACAAATATCACGCATCCTTTTTTTATTACATTATAATGGAAACACATACTTACAATATAATAAACACTTTTACTCAACGTCATTCATAAATTTTGACTTTTTCAAAAATTTGAAAGGTATAGTTGTTGGTCTCTAACACACTATGTATTCACGCTAGAACTGCCGGATCACAGAAAAGTTAGTCAGTCGGTGACTTCTTTGAATATGTACGTTTCACAGTATTGAGAAATTCCTTCTTTTTTTGAAGATCCATTAAAGAAATTTGTCTTTCTACATGGACAACGGCCTAAAGTTTTCTGTTTGCTGACTACGTTACCATAGATTACAAGGAATGCTGGAAAACACATGATGTTTATTACACCACAGACCCATGAAACTTTGTTTTGCGAGAAGCACCAATTTTTCGGCATTTGAAATATTAAAAATGCTAGGAAATTTGTAATGGGAAGAATTTATTTAATCGTAATATATGCACGTTCCTTACAATTCTAAACAAAATGGTACATTACAATAAAATATCCTCTCGGACTATTACATTTAATTTTATTTAATGTATGATACATTATTAAATTTATTAAGCAGGGCCTGAGCAAAAATAAATTAAATATTGAGTGTACATTCTTGTTTTCATATTATAAATATAATGTAGAGAAAGCTGAAAAAAATTAGTAGCATTTCAATGATGATAAAAGTTTTTCAAAGTCCCTGATTCCAGAAACGAGGTATTTTTCAAAATGTTCGGGTCTGCAAACAAAACTAGCATCTAACATTCACAAGATGTTCATTAAAATTTATATTTCCCCCAATCAATTTGTCTGGAGTGCCAGTTTCTTGAATTTCAAGTGGATATTTTAATGTTGGGGAAAGTTTTACATGAAGCCCTGTTGACATTTTCAAAATTTTCTCTGATATGACTTCAAATGTTTTCTGTAAATTTTTTGCTTAAATAGAAGAATCTATGCTAATGAAACTACAGCAGGACTGATTGTCATTGAAATCTCTGAACTTTTCAAATTGCGTACGTTAAAAAGTTTTTGCAACCCTTCCTACAACTATATTATTGGTAATAGAGATATTTTGTGGATGAAATTTGTTCTTCAAAACTATATCTTCAATTAACCTTTCTTTCTTTTTTCCCTTAAACCTCTCTCCTCCTCTCTCTTTCACTCCTCTCCCCGCCTCTCTCTTCTCTCCTCTCCCCTCCTCTCTCTTTTTACTTTCTCATCTGCGTATGTAATATATGTAATGTAACAGAGTAATATATGTTGTGTAGAGAATGTTATGTAGTTCCGAGGAAAATCGATTTTGAAATTTCAATAGAAATACATGTTTTGGGGTCCCCTGGTACCGAAAAAGTGTTTTTTCAATACATCCGTTCATCTGTGAAGACTACTAGTTCCTAAAACATGCATAGGAGTTTTTCCAAAGTGAAGAAACCTCCGTTCATCTGGCTCTAGTTGAAGATTTGAAATTTTGAAAAACATTCTTTAAAATTTGAGGGGACTTTACATGAAGGCCAGGGGACATTTTCAAAATTTTCTCAAAAACCACTCCAAATGTTTTCTTTAAATTTCTTGTAAGAATAGAATAACATACTCTTATAACGGTGATACAAGTCTGATTTTTAGGATTAACTCTTGAGTTTTCGAAAATTTCAAAAGTTTGAATTATTTCCAGTGTCTTCCTACATCTACAAAATTAAAGATAAAGATTTTTCCTTCCAATTAAATTTGTTGTTCATAATCAGTTCTTTCAATAAGGTCAAGTGCATTTTTTCTAAAATTCTAGTAGTTTTTTGAGCAATATTGCGTGCAATATGTGCAATTTTAAAAAATAACAAAAATAAGATATTCCCCAAAACAGGTCCAAATTTTTTCTTCAAACTTTTGGTAGGAATAGTGCTAAATGCACTCTATAAGATGACATAAACACCACATTGCTGTAGTCTTTTGTTTTTTTCAGAAATTACAAAAATGTAATTTTTTTTTACTTGTGTCTCACATTGTTAATATTTACATTAGCAGCAATTTGTTCACATCTGTATTTATGAGTGAATGTGCTTTAAATAATGCCAATTAAAGTTTCTCAAAAACAACATTTTTCTGTTAAAATGAGCTTAAATTTCTGCATTTGAGAAACGCTGAAACGCCTTTATCTCAAAAATTGGATCCAAATTTTTTCTTCACACTCTTCCAATGGATAGTGCCAATTGCACTGCTTAAAATGACACAATGTTCATTTTGGTGTAATCTTTTGTTTTTTCAAAAATTCCACAAATATAATTTTTTTAAATATATCTCAGGCCATTAATATGCACATTTCCATCGATTTGTATATGTTATTGCATTTGTGAGTCAAAGTGCTTTAAATGAAGTTTTTCAGAAACTCAAAAATTTTCTGTGAAAAAGAGCTTCAAATTTCGCATTTACAGTAACGATTAAACGCCAGTTTCTTAAAAACAGCTCTAAATTTTTCAATGAAAATTTAGGACACAGTTTTACTCTTCTTTAATATTCCTAAAGTAATGTGCCAGTTCTATTAGAAAACCAAAAAAATGAGAAAAAAAAAAAAAAAAAAAAAAAAGTACATGGCGGTGATACATGGCAGCTGGCAAGAGGATCGGGCAAGACTGTAAATCCAGTCCACACCGAAGAAATTAGAAAACTTAACTATGAGAAAGTCTGTGCCATTCTGTAGCACCAATAGTTCCCTTCTCAAAGAGAGGAATAATATGGCATAATAATATAAATGCTTAATACTAATTCGACATAAGTTTCATTTCCCTTCAAAAGTCTGGAATTGTAATTTCAGAAAGGTAATTTTTTTTAATGTGTTCTTTGCCTTCAATATTTAAGCCAATGTTTTTATAATGGAAACCGTTTGTCGGTGTAGCATCAAATTATTTCTAGTGAATGTTTATATTGGTTTTACTAGTTTTAATGTAATATTGAGTTATTTGGTGTCAAAATTAATTTTTTTTTAACTTTCCCTATTGCCTGCACTGATTATTGTAGCTATCCTAAGCTATCCTTCTTAAAGTAATTTTTTTCCCAAAATTAGATCTTTAGACAATTTCATGTACGTGTTTTCAAAATATTAGTTTTATTATTTTGTAATTCATTTGCACTTTTCAAACGATTGCCAGTGTTGCTAGAATATGTGTTTGAAGGAGGATACTATCTATGTCATGGGACCATTATCATTACATGAGAAAGTATGTGCTGTTAAACACCACTAGTTTTTGTATATTGGAGATTTTATTTTTAAAAGTTGAAAGATAAAACATTGGTAACACTATTTATATTTTTACTTTTCAACCTGAGAAATTATTTATTGTATTAAATATAAAGTTTATTTTTCGTCAGATTATCAGAATTGCGAGTAAGAAATCAGTTAACTCTCATTTTCAAAGCAGTACAGGTAGGCTTTATTATCTATTGTCCTTCATTACAGCCCTGTGTACATTACGGATAAGATTTTTCAGGAAAAAGTGTTTGATTTTATTTTTGAACATAAGTGATGTTCTAGTATTTTTCATATATTTTGGAAATTCCTTTTGTCAATAGTATTGTGACAATACCGATTATCTCATCTTTAAAAAGGTATAATTTCCTTTTAAAAGCTGCGTCGCAAAATACGTGTTCGAGCATGTTTGCGCCGGTTCCGGGGCGACGGGTCAATTAGCTACGCGCAGCTGCGACTTTCTGTGCCACGGCGGCGCCCAGAAGAGGGAGGGGTTTGTTTAGCTAACTCACCCCTACGGCCGCGCTCTCCCTGGGGATTTCCCTGGGGAAATCCCTGGGGATTTCGAAGAATGTCGCGGCCCACCCAGTAAGTTAATTTACACCAAGTGCTGCTGTACGAGCATCGAGTTAATGTATTTATTAAACAATCACAGCAAACTTGCTGTTTGAACATTTTCCCACTTTTCCACTCAGATTAACTATAAGACGTCCTGACCGATTGGCGGAGAATTTAGTAAGGCATAGGAAGCTCTGGCCAATCACACAACCTTTTTAAAAATTTTAACAGGCCCTTCTAGAACTTTTGGGTAAGAAGAGGGGAGAACACAGACCTGGGGTAAGCTCGCTAGCGCCGGTCACAAGAGACGCTCTCGGGCATCAGATGCGTTCGGGCGGGTGCTCGATAGAGAATCGGTCGGGCTGTTGCCCACGAAGTTAGTCCACTAGAGACAGACGGCTAGTGCGCGAGTATCTTGTTTGGGACTATTGCCCACAAAGTTTTGAGTTCGTTCGTAATTTGATTTTTTGTAGAGTTTGTTTCGTTAACCTTCGAACACTCTCCTATGCGCCGATGTAATTATTCTCTCTACCCGGCCGCACTAGTATTACACGTTTTTCTTAATTACGTGGCGTAATTTCGATTAAATCCGGAATATTATTAACCGATAAATATCACGCGGTGCGTCTCACAACTGGAAGCTGAGCTGTCGCGACCTCGTTACGTCACGGCTGTCGAGTTGGAGGGCGGAGAGTGACCCACGGCCTCCGCCAGCAAAGGGAACCGACCAACTCCAGGGAGCGCCCTGACCCCACCCTCCGGACGAAAAGGAACCACGACCGAAGAAAGTGAATCTTCACAGCTTGCAGCGCGTCCGTCTGCAACTAAATGGTGATATCGATGAATCGCCGAGCCTCAACCTTCAGCAACGCCCCTCAGGCAACATTAATAACAAAGACTCTTGTTTGATTAAAATTGGAATAATTCTCAGGAAGCATTGGTCGCGCATTGGCCTCTTCCTAATTAATGTTCATCTTTAATTTTTTTTATTTGCTGTAATCTTAATTTATAAAATTTTATTATATTGATTTTTGTACTTAGAATTAAGGGTTAGGGAAGGGAAAGTAGCACCGCTGAGCTCATGCAGTCTGTTAGCAAGCATTTTTAGTAATTTGGGTAATTCTATTCTAATTTCTTGTTTTAAATTTTGATTGAATTCCATGTTATTTTATAATCTTCTCTTCTCATTTCGAAAAGTAGCTACGTCCATCCACCACCCCTATTTCAGGCTCTCACCGCCTCCTGAGCTAGCCGGCACCTAGACTCAAGTAAGAAGGGAGCAGATTTACGTTAAATCTGGGTCACCCAACATGCGGTCGAAGACACCGCAGTCGCAGTATACTTTTTTTGGTAAATGTAATTACATATTTGTTGGTGAAATAAGCTTCTCTTATGTTAAATAGTTGTGAACTCGTATTGCATTTTTTGTAAAAGTAGGTTATTAGGCCTGCTAGCTAAGGTATTATAAATAAAAACTTGTAGTGCTACAGAATGGCACAAACTTCCTCGCACTAGTTAGTATTCTAATCTCTTTAGTCTAATTTGACTTTTTGATATTGTCTCACCCTGTTCTTATTAACTCAAGAATATTATAGAAGAGTAAATCATATTCCTATATGAACATTTCTATTAAAAAATCTGGAGCCATTCTTGAGAAAATGACGTTTGAGCGTTTCTAAAAATTATCAATTATGAGCTCATTTTCACAAAAAATTTTGTTTTCCAGAAACTACATAAGCAATCATATGAAACATTTGTGCTTTCAAATGCAAAGAAGTATAAAAAATGCCTGCACTGTAAATATTAATGAGTTGTTGGGGATATTTAAATACATTTGTGCAGTTTTTGAAATATCAAAAGGAGTAGTTGTAGCAATAAAAAATATTTGTGTAGTTTTCGAAAATCAACAGAATACACAAAAATGGCATTTATGCCATGTATTTCACTTCTTCCATTACTGTAACGAGGGCTCTGACCCACCTGCTCACTCCTATGTACACACATATGCTTAGATATATAGTTTTCCTGTTCCTGATTAATGTGGCCATCTTCAAATTTAAATTTTGAATATTGCCGTGATGCTAGTCAGTTTTGAAAGAGTATCATGAAACCATTGAAATAATTTGTTTTTGGTCTGAT
Source organism: Teleogryllus occipitalis (assembly GCA_011170035.1). Taxonomy (NCBI): domain Eukaryota; kingdom Metazoa; phylum Arthropoda; class Insecta; order Orthoptera; family Gryllidae; genus Teleogryllus; species Teleogryllus occipitalis. Next base: position 27,602 of record BLKR01009334.1, read on the forward strand.
TGATTGAGTCTTGTAGATCCTAGGTTGAAATGATAAATCAGTTCTTATGGTGGTAAACCAAGTTTAAGTTCTTCCATGGAAGACTTGGATTACTTTAAAGGGAATTCTGACCCACCTGATCTCCCTTATGTTCACATCTAAGCTTAGAAATATAGTTTCCCGGTACCTGGATAATGTGGATAATTTCAAATTTAAGTTTTGAATATTGCTGCGATGCTAGTCAGTTTTGAAAGAGAATCATGATAGTTGTTTGTTGTTATGATTAATGGTTTTGTTGAAGTCATTGGAATAATTTGTCTTTGATCTGATTGGTTGAGTCTGCTAGATCTTAGGTTTTAATGTAAATCAGTGAATAACATTAATTCAATATTTTGTTTCAATTCAATGCTAGGTCATTCACAAATGTAGGAAACAGAAACACTCATAACCCTTAAGGATCCTCATGAATCACAGTTAGAAGTAACGGTATGTCATTTTTCTGTATTATAAATTGCTTTGTTTTGCTTTCTCTTTAACAAATGATTGGGCCCTGTTGTGTGCATTTCATATTCTTGAAGGTTCTAGATTAATTTATTTCAGAAATGTGCATAAAGAAATTTTCATTGATCAGCATTTTCTGAAATACGAGAGTTGGGGTGAAAACCTCGAAATACGAGAGTTAAAGTGAAGGGCATGCGTAAGTAATCTATTATTTTAATGAATCAATTAAATTTACTAGCATTTAATTGCATTCATACGACATCGACTACGCATTTGGGGGTTACAGATACCGAAAAAGTGGTTATTTTCGAAAGTGTTTGTTCGTATGTTCCTCTGTCTATCCGTCTGTGAAGAACACTACCGCCTAAACCGATCATTTTCGGTATTTTCGCCGAAACGAATGTTCCCCTATAGATGACTCTCGAATCTAAGACTCCTCGAATTTAAAACGAATCTTTTAATGTTTTGGGTGTACTTTACATGAAATCCATTACTTAAACATTTCCGATTGTTTCTCAAAAAGACTCCAATTAATTCTATAACGCTTTTTGCTCGAAAAGAGTAGGCGTAATTACAGGCTTTAAAAATGTGTGCACGCCCGATGTTCACGTAAGTACTAGTAATGTGATTCGCATGTGCCTTTCCGTCAGTTTTTCAAGATTGATTTTGTGGACGATTACAAAGCGTTGTATGCCCTTCAACTCTTAATAATGAAATTAAGTTATCTTTATTCCATAACAGTTATCTCCAAAACGGCTCAATTGATTGTTGTTGTTTTTTTAAATAGGAAGGTGACGGTCCGAAGAAGTTTTATTACTCTTTCATGGTCGGGTAACACTTGGCAGTGATAACATTCCATTGATGCATAGAACGCATACCGCAATGCATCTAGGTATGGCGGAGCGGGCGGGACTAGGCGAAGGAGAGTGGAAGGGGCTGTATGTGGTGGGAACGCACAAAAACATTGCTTCCATTTGAGACTTGTATGAGGTAGGTACTAGTAATGTGTTTCGAAATGTATCTTTCCATCAACTTCTCAAGATCGTTTTTGTAGTCAGTTGCAAAGCTTTGTATGCACTTCAACGGTAATAATGAAAATTAACGGCGTTTGACAGACATCTCTTAAAGTAATAGACCGAATGCCGTTTTCTGCAATAGTTGATTCTGATAAATTTAATCTGTGCAACGCCGGTGTGTCAGAAAGTGTAATAGTACTTTACGAAATTAGTGTTAATGTAATTTTAGTCGTAAGTTAATTAGGAACCGCGCATGCTATGCTACACGCACCTGTGCGAGTCCTTGCATTGCGCGAATGACGAGTAGCAACGTCCAGTGCAACCGCGCTGCAGATGGCAGAACCAGCGACATGAAGCCGTTGAGTAAAATGGCTCCTCCGAAGATGCGTTTGGCACCGTACAATTCTGCCACTCGACCTCCTGGCACTTGGAAGACCAAGTAACCCCAGAAGAAAGAGCCAAGGATAACACCTTGTTGCATCTCGTCCCATTCAAACTCTCCCGCGGTGGCACTTGCTACAGACTGCACCTGAAATACAAATTTATGAGCGTACCTAATACCGTTTGTGGAGGGTAGAAAGGAAAAATCAATTCGCAACGTCTTCATATTTTGCCAAGAAAGTTCGTAATAAAACGTTATCCTGTGAGTGAAAGAAGATAAGAATTATTCAATATTGATGCGAATTTAAACTAAGGTTTCTTCTTTTTTGAAGAGAAGTCTTTGGTATTATTTCTGAGTGTATCTTATTGTTTACAAACCTGTTGTTGCTAGGCAATCATTATTTCATCGAATATAACGTGTCATTTAATCAATTCCGAACGCATAAGCAAACAACATATAAAGGAGACCGAATAAATTAAACAAAGAATATTTATTTATGTACAATAAAACATAACTAGTCTATCTGACACTTATGAGGGTAGACACAAACCTTTTTATTGAATACGATTGACATACGTATTTTAGAGTTAATGAACATGTTTTAAAAGGACAATTTTAAAGAAAACTTGCTTTTATTTATATTTTCTCGAGTTTTCATAGGTGTTAGGAAGAGTGTGAATGAACTTGAATTGTACTCAGTTGAGACGTAGACATGAGTGTCAATTGTTTGCCAAACTCATGTCATCTCGGAGGACTAAGGGCAAGATGCAGCTGACTACCCGGCAACACTCAAACGCCGAGAAAGGGGCACAGCGGCCCGACAATATGTTTAGCGCATGCGCCGTGTACGTTTTTTTCCGGAATTTGGTTACGAGCTAAGTGCGATGTGCATTTGTTCGCTAACGTCATCCCCACCACTAGTTGTAATTATACTGCCAAACTAAGCGGAAGAAATATGAAACAGAAATGGATAGGGTCCATACCTCATATTTGCATACAATTTGTTCCCGTCACATTGTAATGCCAAATTACTTTCAAAGGCATGTTTTCTCGCTTCGCTCGCCCGGATCCAAGTCACGGCGTGGCTCGGGCCTATGGCCCTCGCGTTCTCTATAAACAAACTTGAGTCTATCCACCGCATAAGTACCAATTTACTTGTATAAGAATGCACTTCTATGGTTAAGTTCACTACCCTGAATTTCGTCACTGCGTGACAGACAAATGAACATCGCACAGCGCATAACCCAGTCTCCACTCGAATACCCCTTTTCTCTTCTAATAAGCGGGTGAGCTCTAGCCAAATCCGATGAGGTGCGCGTACCTCTGCTCCCGAGGAGTTGGACGGCAGCCCCGGGGCGGTGGGCGGGGCGGGCGGCGCGCGCCGCGGGCAGTAGCCGCCGGTCGCGGGGGCGCGCGCGTCGCCCGCAGTAGCTTCCGCTGCCGCCGCCGGCCGCGCCACCATCGCCACCACGCTCATGTTGAGGTTGACGCGCAGCAGGAACGTCACCATGAACCCGAAGAACAGCATCACGCACAGCACGTAGCGCGCCGGGACGAAGTCTGCGAAATCACCGGAAATGCACACCATCACAGGAATAACAGAGAGATGGTTTTGTAATGGCAAAAGGTGGTCTTTGTTATCAAGGGCGATCAGAAGGGAGCGCAGTTGGAGCAACTTGCCCCAGACCCCGACTTAATTGGGACCTGGATTTTTTCAAACAAGTAAAAATTGTTTAAAATTCAAATTTGCTTATAAACCAAATTAACAGCTATTTGCTTATAATTTATATTTGTTTACAAATATTCATGCTATTTGCACATAATTCAAATTAACAATTATATGTCATTTCTGTTGCTTGGAAAAATGAATTGTTTATGTTTGGGCTGGGGCGGATCTAGCAGATTACCAGCATCATAGATTTTCCTTAAATAATATTGTTTTACTTAAATAATATTTTTTATTATATTGCATATTATTTTTGTAGTGTGGATATGATACTATAAAATATTGTTTTTTAAATAATTATACAATTTCAACATAAATATTTAATTCAATTTCGCCACATAAAGGGAAGTAACAAACGAAGACTCTAGACCTTTTGGATAAGGGAGGCATGGCTCCCATGTCCCCTCTGGATTCGCCACTGTTTATGAAAGAGGGCGGAACTTTCGTTCAAAATAAGGGTTCCCCGTGAATGTACTGGCCCAGGCCTCTTTCTTTTCTCTGAGAACTTTTCCCTGGCTGCTATTACTGAAATCTTCTGACTTCAAAATATGTATAATAGGGGACAAATTTATGTGTCTCGATGACACTTTTGTGGTTTCCCCACTACTCATTGCGTTCCATTGCCCGTCCTCTCCCTTCTGCAACCGACCAAAAATCTTCTACGAACGGGCAAACGTCTACATTTTGGAAGAGGAATATTTGGACGTGGACTCGTAGTAGGATCTGTAAAGAGGGAAAAGGACCCGCCCAAAAAAGTCTCCAATTTAGTGACGAATCACATTTCAAAGAAACCAAAACCATTCTAATCAAAGATGGTCAGAATCGTGTGTCATTTCATGATCAATTCCGGTGTTCAAATGGGAGACAATGTATTGGAGATGTGTTGGGTGACAAACGTATAATATTTTCACATACATAGTTTTTTCTGCTTTTTATAGTAACGAGAGTCGTTCTATTTCTAGTTAATTGTGTTACAAATAACTATAAATCAAATAATGTTAATTGATAATAATAATAATTGATAATAATAATTAATAATAATAATAATTGATAATAATAATTAATAATAATAATAATAATAATAATAATAATAATAATAATAATAATAATAATAATAATAATAATAATACCTATTAAATTCAGCATAAATGAAACATTCTTTACAAGAAAACATCAAGTTCGCTGGACACTACACCTATAACCTTCCGCACAGAAAACTCCTGATTGCGTCACTGCAGAAGAATAATTGCTAATATGATGATGATGATTGAGATGTTTGAGGAACTAGTCACAAGGTGGAAATACGGGTGCTTCCACTGGACTCCAACTCGCACCTTGCGACTGCGCCGCTTGGACGCCGCTCCACGCCCCCCAGCTGCCGAGCTCGACCGCTCTTATCAAACTTACGTAATATCCCGAGAGAGGAAATCGATTTTCAGTTGTCCCTGTTTTGGGGACGGGGCGTTTATTAATATTTTATTTTTACTAAAACAGATATGATTCTTCCCTGAATTTTATGCGAACTTTGAACTTTCATTAATTTGCTCTCTTAATTCTTTGATAATAAGCATTAACAAGTATAAGTATTACTTTTAACACAGTATAACAGGTCGAGTCTGTCAGTGTAAGCCTCTGTTATTTTTCAAGACATGTGAACATCAAGAGAAATAACAAAAAGTTTTGCGTCATGAAATATTTAAAGAGACTCCCTCTAAAACTTTCTCATGTTGTTCAATAACAGGTCTAGTAAAATTCAATTATGAAAAGTTTCTCATTTGCGAAACGTGTGTTGATTTATTGTTTTATTTATTACTTTATTCATGTAAATCTCTGGCAATGGACTTTGACATCGTTATTATTCATTCACATTTTGCCAAAGAATCAATATTAACTTTCATTTGCATTATTCTCCCTTTGATTTCGTACGATAAATAGGCTTTGCTTGGGTCTTCGGTTATCATGAACTTGCTTGTATGTTGACTGTAATTGTTATGGAATTGGGATTATTCACGGCCTAAGAAGAAATGACGTAAAAATGACTTTTCAAAATTGTCAAGATTTTTCTTTCAGTTAAATGTGATAGCATTGCTCTCTCTCTCTCTCTCCTTCTCCCCCTCTCTCTCCTTCTCCCCCCTCTCTCTCCTTCTCCCCCTCTCTCCCACTTTCTCCCCCTCTCTCCCTCTCTCTCCCTCTCTCTCCCCCTCTCTCCCTTTCTCCCTCTCTCCCTCTCTCTCCCTCTTCCCTTTCTCTCCTCTCTCTATCTCTTTTTTACACTTTATATCTCCTATATTCCTTTCTCCCTCGCTTCAGAAACAAATAATAATAATAAAACTTTTCTATCAAAGCGACGTAAAATGTAGTGCACAATTTGTCTTGTTTTTTGCTTGGATTCAACTAAAGAGAGAAGAAGGAGGATGTTTTCTCACTACAGACTTTATTTCTTCCCTCTTTCTTAACTTTTAGACCAATCAGACAAGTCTGATTATCATAGAAACGACATATTTTCAGCGTTGGAGAGATACTGGCTCTATGAAATCCAAACATGAATATGACACCAACAATACAAATCCTTAGATTACAGGAAGTAACACAAGCTTCAATATAATAAATTTTTATTTTACGAATTTATCCCAGAGATTTCTATTACTGATAATTCATACTATAATTATAATGGCACATATTAAATGTCCCAGTAAATATAGGAATCAAGTTGAAAGCTTAAAACTTTTTTCTAAGAAAATAAGTGTTTTAAAATCTCAACGAAGCATAGTAGCCACAATGTGGCTTTTAAAAAATGAGTGCCAATCAAAATTTAGAGCATTGTCGCCGATAAACGTCTCTCGAAACAGTTGGGTTTTTGTTTCTTAATTGCACGATAATGTTGTTTACCCTTTTAGGTTGGACGTGGTCATTACCTTATCTGTGAGCAAGCGTTGGCTTTCGCAGGTACTCACCCCTAATCTTGGCGAGCAACCCCATGGCGGGGGCGGGGGAGGGGCGATTGCTAGGAGGCCGTGGGCGGTGACCGCCCCCTCGCGGGGCTGGCTGCGCTCTGCGCCGGGCTCTGGCGTGGACCGCGCGCAGCAGCCGCTGCTGCGCCGAGTGGCTCTGAAAACAAACAACATCCACCGCTCAAGTACTTGTTGGAGGGGGTTCATTCCTTTACGATTTCGAATTATATCTTAACACCAACAACAATGTTAACATCTCAGCAATACACATGACAGTAATAAACATAATCATAACAACATCTCAACAACAATTCACATAATATAACAAGGGTAATACACTCATAAAAACAACTCAACAACAATTTTTATATATTGTTTTATAAACAGGAGAACGTTGCTAATGTCTGAGTGTGAATTGGCATCATTATTAATTTAACGACCACACGTAATCCAGCCTTCTGATAAATGTCTGTATTATGTGTGATGATTGAATGAATAATAATATGGTTTTATAATAATTTTTCGTGATCTTATTAAATCGACGTGTGAACAACCAACACAAAAATATTACGGTAATAGTATGAAGGTTTATTTTGAGAGATAACTGAATCTTATAGAGAAAAAAACAGGCTCTGATCTGTAGCATTTTAACTTTGGAACTACTAGCTGTGTTGCTGTTGTTCTTTCACGAATACAGATGATTTCAACTAGTTCTTGAACAAAAACAATGAAGGTATCATGCATGTTTATTTATATTTAACACTCGCCCAGAAATATAAAATAAGACACGTTTTCTTGCTTTGGTTCGTGGACTAACCATATTTTTCTAGGTCATAACGAAGAACGAATCACGGTATTATCTTATACTGAGTGATTCAGTGCTCCTTGCTCATACAGGACAATGTGATTAAGTACTTTAAGTTATTCATGTGGGTAAAAGAAAATAGAGCAAACCGTATTCAATTATTTTTAAAGCGCTTTTTTCATTGATCATTGTTTGTATAAAGATAGCCCAAATATTACCTTAAATATTGTTCCCTGTTGCTATTATAACCTACCAATTTAATTAATACGAAAGGAAAGGGAAAAACTATTCTTCAAGTGTTATTTACGATAACACATTATTTGCGTATACTACCCAAATTTCGCATTTTCACCTCGTGTAACAGGGTCTCTACAAGTGTTCAAAATGACCTCTTGTGTGAAAGCAAGATAAGCATCTGTGCCACACGGCCTCCGTGACGCGCACAACTCCGCTGAATTGTTCGTTTATTTCTGCCGCCACGCTTTCAAAGAACCGAAGGCTATCACGATCCACGACTTCTGTAACATAAATGCAGTCTTTCATAAACCCCGAGAAAAAGAAATGCAGCGGAAAAAGAAGTGCATCCGGAGACCGAGATGGCCATGTTATTGGGCTCCCCTCGTCCAATCTACGTACCTGGAATTTGCACATCTAGGTATTCCCGAACTCCGCTATAATTATGTGGGGCTGCGCCATCATGCTGGTACCACATATGTGCCCGAACATTCAACAGGATATCCTCCATAAGCGTAAGGAGCACTTGAATTATGAAATTCAGATACGCAACGCCTGTCAAACACTCAGGTAAGAAGTGAGGACCGATGATAAATCCATCCACAATGCCAATCCACATACAGAAAATAGTTCTAAGCCTCGTGCAACCTGTGTATTTTCCTCGCCCACACGTGCAGATTAATTGTGCCAGTTCTTGAAAAACACGTTTCATCTGTCCAAAGAACGATTTCAGAAATTGCTGATTTTCTTTCCATTTTCGTGAGGAAATGCCTCAAGAATTCAGAACGACGTAAGTCTGTACTGCGCAAATACGGCACCCGCTGTAAATGGAAAGGTCGTAATCTCTCCACACGAATTGTTCGTCAGGTGACGGACAGTGATGCGTTGACCTTGCGCGCTAATTGCCGTGTGTTCGCTTCCGGGGCTTAGCTGATAGTATTGATAACCGAGTTTCCCAGCGAAGTGGCGAGCATCAACGCGAGGTGAAGCCCTCACTTGACATGGCCCGGTTAAACTTATCTTTATTTTTTAATAGTGGAACCCTGCAGACGTTCTGCCACCGGGAGAGATGACTCAGGGCATCAATTGATGTCACTGCAATCCCTCTGATCGGGAGGTTTTAGGTTCCAGTTCCGACGGTGGCAGGATTTTCGACGCTAGCTTCTCAGCTAGATCGAATTCAGTCGCTGTCTGGAGGTGAATTCTAGAGGCCGGCTGCTCTGATCGGTAGTTTTTCGTAGTTTCTCCACCATACGAGTGCCGGAGCAGTACCCTAACAAACGGGCCACGGACCGCGCGCGATCTTTCCTTCCTCTTCCTTGTCCTATCCTCACCCTTTACTTACACACACTTACAGTAACATGCACTATACTACCACACGTGCGGGGAGACCAGTCAGGGGCTTAGATCTTCTCCCGACTGGGGCGGTGCCCCGCTGGTGGGAGATACCTGGTTGGAGAAAACCCCGCTCGGTAGGTCGTCGCCGAATCTCGCTATCCTGTGGGGGAGGATCGTCAACACCTCCCGATGAAAAAACATACACTACAGTTACGGGACTAATTTCCTTATTAGTTGACGAGCCCGGAATCACTAACAACCAACCAACCTTGTTCTGCCCTTCATCTCCTCTATCTCCTTCCCTCCCCCTTTCTCTTTCCGTCTCTCTCTCTCTCCAACTCTCTCTCTTCCCGTCTCTCTCTGTCTCTCTTTCTCCGCCTCTCATTCTCCGTCTCTGTTTCTCCGTCTCTGTTTCTCCGTCTCTCTTTCTCCGTCTCTCTTTCTTCGTCTCTTTCTCCGTCTCTCTCTCCTTCTCTCTCTCCGTCTCTCTCTCGCTCTCCGTCTCTCTCTCCGTTTCTCTGACTCTGTCTGTCTCTGCCTCTCTCTATCCTTTTCATTCACATTTAGTTTCAAATTGTGCACGTCTCTGAGCAGGTAGGGTAATATCGAGAAGCGCCGGACCAGCAAAAATATAATATAGCGTTCAAAAAGATCTCGTCTTATAGATTACGGTGTGTTAAACGTTTATTTGAAGCCTCTGGATTCAAAATTTTAGTTTTTAATGCCCTAGAACGCTTTGTTTAGGAGTTATTTAACGACAGTAATTCAAAACAGAGTGTTGCGGGTTGCATTTGTCATGAATATTTAGTTTTGTTCTACAGCGCCATATTTTTTCGTGAATTTTTTTCGACATGTTAATAGTTATTCTTCTATTCATGGGAAGATGAATCCAACAAATCAGAGATAATTAAAATTGGTCCAGCCGTTCTTGAGTTATAAGTAATGTAACGAACCCGACTTTGTTTTATTTATTTAGATTTCACACTTTTTCACGTCTAGTTCGAAAAAGGGGACATGGATCCAACTCAGGGCTCCAAAGATATCTAAATATAAACAAAACAAGAGGTCTTAGAAAAAAAGGGTTTCGCATTATTCAAGAGCATAGATCGATGGGTATGAGCCATTTAAAATATAAAATATTCATTTAAATAAGAAGATTCCTTGATTTTTTGTTATTTTGGGGATATAATCTATACCTAAATAGAATGTGCAGAAACGTAAGCACGGCCTAGTGTACAGCAATCGACAGCAATATCGCGATCACTCTATACCACATTTGAGCATCTATCCATCCGTAGCTCAAACTGCACATGCGCAGAAAGTCGATAATCCTGTTGATAGCTGTACGCTACGCTGTGCTTAAAGTCCCTAATAACAAAGACCAGTTGGGATTAGATAAGTGATGTCAAGATAGTTGCTACCATCGAATCTCTAAGGCACAATGAAATCTCCCCTCCATCCAGTTGAGCACCTCATCACAAGAGTGCAGTAGTGAAAGTGACTTTGCAACTTACAAGTGAGTGTCGATTAGGCGGGAATTATAAAAATCCGTTTAAACACGCGTATTGTTGTTATTATGATTATACTTCGGTTTTCGTAACATGGCAGCTGAGGGTATTATCTTCAAGATGGAATATGGCGCGGCTTTTCTTTCTTGGTCGTGCCGTTAGAATCGATTGATCTGCAGCACTGCTTGATACGGTCACGATCATGTGACTTCTTGCGACAGGACCGACAAAGACGCAAAAAGTCGTGCCATATTCCATCTTGAAGATAATACCCTCTGCTGCCACGTTACGAAAACTCACGAATAGTAGCATATTTGTTTTCCTGCTACTCATCGTCATGTCACAAAATTAAAATATTTTATATCCTTTGATGAACACGCTGCTGCTGGTTTGGACAGCGCCTTCAAAACTGATAGTATATTCTGAGCGTTTTCTTACACAATAATAGTTGCGCTGATAGGCCGTGTCACACTACGGTGGCTCCAGGTGTGCTGTCACCGGAGGTAACCTTGACATCGCTTCTCTGCGTAGGCCAAAGTTTTCCGGGCCCTGCAGATGGAGGTCGCTCGTCAGTTGGCGCTCAGTTAATCGGTGATGTGGCGAAATCCTGCGTAAAGGTCGCGATTGTCATTGTAATAGTTAGGAGATTCTTCCTCAAGATGTCCGCTGCGTAATAAGCGATTTAAAATGAAATATTAGTTTGTTTATATTGCAAGTTATATAAATGTTTGGCTTTTCAATACATAAGTTTGCAGTGAGAATGCAGTTAATGCACCTTATTTGAATTACGAATCAGCGCTAATATCAACATTCTTCAGAATTTAGACAGTGTGATTTTTTTAAAATGTATTCCGTAATTAACTTATGGGAAAAATTTATCAATATTATTTCTGAAAAAACAACAACAACAAAAAACATGGAGTTATGAGAATCGCGTGCAACATCGTGTAGGTGTTCAACTCTGGTAACTAGAGAATAAAGTGGTCCTCATGGCGGAAAAATAGACACACGGAAGCAGTGGCGGATCCAAAGGGCCTTGCCCCATGCCATGCTCCCTCCCCGCAAGGGATAGAGAAAAACGTTTGTTACCTTTTAAGCAATTTAGATGACAGACATTTCTAAAATAAAAGCTATCGTTTATAACGCAATACGAATTAAGAAAGATAGGATAATAAATAAAAAACCAGCCTACCGGTACGAGAACTCTCGCATGTTAAACCCTTTCCTCTTCCCTATTTTTCCAATTCCATATTAAGCCTGTAATATATCTTTTTCTTCAAGACCCTCTTATACTCCGTCACTTGTTCTACATGTCTTCTTATAATTGATAACAATACATTACACCCTTGTATATACAAACTATTCTTATTTAAGTATTACCGAGCAGAGAGGTACACTCGTGTAATTCAACCGCGTAGAATATCAAGTAATTAATGTAAATTCACATAAAGTTGCAGATTCTACAGGCTCTGAACAGGTGGGGTAGAATCGAGAAGCGTCGAATCAGCAAAAAATAATACAATGTTAAAAAACATATCATCCTGTAGAATACTGTGTGAAGAACGTTTTTAAGGTCATAGAACGCTTCGTATAGGAGTTATTTAACGATATATATTCATAAATGCTTCCGAGTGCTGCGGGTTGCATTTGACATTAATATTTTGATTTTTTTTTTTTAACATCTCCTTCATATTTTTAAAGTCAAAGTACAATTCGTCACGTTTCCGTGAAATTATCTTTCCTTAGAGACCTCATTTATAGAGACTGGTTGCGTGTGAGAACAGCAAAAGGTATGTATATTACTGAAATAATATAGGAGGTGATTGGAGATGTTTGCTTATGTGTCTGCGGGCCACAATTGAAGCTTCATAATCCGCGAGGTCATGGATTCGAGTCTCGACGGTGCGTAGAATTTCGACTGTTAAATATCTGGGTCGAGACCGACCTCCAGAGGCTGGCTGAACTGGTTGGTCGTATCCGTGACTTCTGATCAGATTCCTGACGTACGCGTGGACAGCAGTACACTAATTAATTATGAGTCACGAATAGCTCGCGGCCCTTACTCCTTCAATCTATCCCTACTACCATCCTTAAGCTCGATTTTCACGGTCATTCTTTCATCATTTTTCGTCGGTACAGAAAAGTAACGGATCAGACTGGATATAATGTGTACGAAAAAATGATGCATACTTCATTTTTCTATACAGATTTCACTCAGTTTGAGTACCGCATTCCTGGCGTCATTTTTCGGAACTTCTCTGGTTTGGTCTATTATGTTATGTTATGTTCTATTATGTTACGTTCTATTATGTTGAACTGAAATGTGAAGCAATTTGTAGTGCAAAATAAAACATATACTGTGTTCTAATGTCGTCTCATTCCGTGCTCAGTCCTAATATAACCTATACATGTTTTTTTAACGTGGCCAATGACATTAGGTCATTTTTACACCTCCTGCCTTATATGATGAATCTTTATAACAGTGATAAGCACATATTTGAAGCCATGAACCCCGTTGAGAAGGACGTTCGCGAATTAATTTAAAAAATTCATTTTATGAGGCGAGAGGTGTAAAAATGATCTAATGTCATCGGCCACGTTACGAAAACCCAAGTGTAACGTAATTTGTTTTCATGGAAGCTATGTTGAGCTGTTTGACCTTCAGTGCTTTTTACGGAGTCCAGAGGAAATATTTTCACCACCAGTTGCATCGTGATTGCATACAGAAAACGAAATGAGGGTGTAAAACCCTCGATCTCCTCCATCCAATTTCGATACCGAAACAGTAGCGCGTAGAAATGAACCTTCTTTTTCCCATCCATTTTCTGTACAGAAAAATGATGAAAAATTGATGATGTAAAACCGACTTCAGAATCGAAATTGAAGGGAACCCCATCCTCGTATGACACATTCTCTTTGATCCAGAAAATCTCCGACAGGCATAAATATCCAGGAATTGGCAATAAGTTGCGAGAACAGCGAAAAAATATTAAAGCACACATCATACATATTGTCTATTTTACGAAATGTAGACAAAATTCATTAAAAATTAAAAACAATTACGAAAAGAAAGTATATAACTTTTAATAAGATATCCATTTTTCTTGTATCTAAGAGATACCTTTATTAGCTTAGAAACGCTTTTCGAAAAGGATTCCGATCTTTGACCGACTATGATGGCTCCGTGACGACATCCATTGACTCTGCAGTGACGTTGACCAGCGGTTCTAAATTTCGAATGTCGGAGCAGCACCCTCGACCGGCCGCTCCGGACCACCCGCGATCTTCACGTCCTCCTCCCTGCCCTCCCCTCTCCCCTCACACTAACCCACACACACAGCGCCGGACCTAGACAATTTTGGGCACGGAGCAATGCTGAAACGTCCCCCCCCCCCAAAAAAAATTCAAAATGTGAAAGTTTTTTAGAAAAATATTTTAAATAATAATTTTAAGTAAAAGTATTTATTAATCAGATAATACAATTTCCACGGTAAGCTTAAAACTCTACAAAAAGTTTGATATGTTTAGTTAGTGTTTAATAAAATCACTCGTTAAATACAAGAAATAATAAATATGAATTTCAGTATAATGTATTTTAATGTTAGCGTCTTTTGATTCATTTCATGGAGTTCTACTTTACAGGTAATGACTATAATTAACTATTTAAGGTAAACATTTAATTCAAAATTCTATGAAATATCAGACTATTGAACCGCGACTTATAAAATTATGATTAGGATTTTCTCGAATTCTAATTTATTTTTCCATTTTTTACAATTTTTTTCCATCAGTCCCATCATTGGACTTGCGGGGTTCCGGGCGATTGCCCGGTCTGCCCAAGCCTAGCGCAGCACACACTTCATGCCCATGCCTAGCGCAGCATACACACACACTCTTACACATTGCCACTCATGTTGGGATCTCAAAGCTTGTTCTGGCTGGATTGATGCCCCACTGGGGGAGATATCCCGAGAGGGAAAACTCCGCCCTTACCTATCTAAAACTACGACTTGTAGATAGGTAACGGATCCCACGTTCCAAAGGGTGAGGAACACCCATACATTTTAGATTAAAACATATAAAACATTCATGGAACTATTTATCATAGAAGTTAATGTCCGGAAGGCCCGGAAACATTAAGTTCGCTTCCATTTGCTGTTTATAGCTTATCAATGATTGAAATTGTGTTAGACGCACAGACCATTCTCAATATATTAGTATCCATATTATTAAATTTCGAAAGATGGAGGCTCGTAATCGTTATGTGATATTGCCTGCTTTTTATTTTTTTATTTTTTCGCGGACACTGACTATGTCTGGTGCCACACTTCGATACTCTCGCCTCCCCCGCCATCTGTTTCCCTCTGACGGTCAACACAGCAACCTCCCTGAATTATCTCTTTGGTCACTTCCGGGAATCCTGATCTAGGGGTAGATAAAACCTTGTTAAGGATCAGACCCAGCCCTCAAGACGTAGTTTGCAGTCTCCCGGCCTAAACAGAAGCAGAATCGGTTTTGTAGGTATGGAGTGATAGCTCCTAGCCCGAACTGCGCTTAGAAGAGGAGGTTGGGGAAGGAGGTTTCGCGCGCAGTACCTCGCCTCTTGTTAAAAGCAGCGTTGCTCAAGCACAATAATCCGGATGAGATGCCCAATATCCGCTATTGTCACTCTGTCGGTCCGTCCGTTCTTTCGTCTGTGAAAAACTCTAGCACTTCTCGTAGGTTTTTTTCCAAAATGAATATTATTCCACCAATCTTGTCCGACTTAAAGCTCTGCGCTTTTGGAAAGGATTCTTTAAATTATAGGGGTACTTCACACGAATTCCTTGGGTCATTTTCAATATTTTCTCACATTTGGCTATCGACTTTAGTGGATCAGGTTGTCACTGAGACTCATTGCTGTCACTGCAGTGCATCTGACTGGGAGGTCCTACGGTTCGAGACCCGACGGTGGCAGGATTTCCAACAGTAGCTATGTAGTTAGGTTGAATTCAGTCGCTGTCTGGATGAGAATTCTAGCGCAGACCCCTTTGATCGGTAGTTTTCCGTGGTTTCTCCGATCAACACCAGGCGAATGCCGGAGCAGTACCCCAACAAACGGGCCACGGTCCGCCAGCGATTTTTCTTTGTCCTTACGTCACTCCTTACTTACACACACTTAAAATTACGTGCTCTACGAGTGCACTACCACACATGCTGGGAGACCGGTCGGAAGCTTAGAGCTTGTCCCGGCTGGGGCGGTTCCCCGCTGGTGGGAGATACCTGGTTAGGGAAGACCGCAAGCCTATGGATAGGTCGACACCGGATCTCACCATCCAGCGGGAGATCACCGTACCTCCGGCTTTAAAACATGCACTATACTTACTGGTCGAATGATCTTAGAATTTAACGATCCCGGAATCTCTAATCAGTCAATCACTAATGAATTAATCAATCAATCAAACCAATCAGAGAAGTCCATCTCTGTAATTTACATCCAGGCAGTGGTGGACTTCGGCTCAGCTATTTTGGTATCGAGAATTCGTCTCCGTCGAGACTCGAACTCTGGTTATCCTAATCTGTAATGCTTTAAATGGAGACTCGTAACTATATGTGTAAAGACAGTCAACTCGTGAATACAAAAAAAATATCAGAATTCTCTAGAATGTAAAAGATCAGTTCGTTACAGCAAGGTTAGCGAACCGCTGCACTAGCGCACATGGATGTGCTAGACAGAGATGCTCTAAATGCACAACCAGCTGCGCTGTGCACAGCCAGCTGCGTAGTCCGCCGGTGTATTTTCTATGATACGCGTGTCTTACGCCCGGAATAATATATAAACAGACTTGGGAAAATTCAGCTGTAACCAGTATGTGGTTGTAACATTTATAAATTGTTTCACTATTCCCTCCCGTAAACTTGAACTTGGTGAATCGGGTATGGAAGTGTATGTAGTTGGGAGTCCACGACTAAAGCTTTGTGGTCCGGAAGGTCCTTGCTTCGAGACCCAATGGTGGCGGATTTTCGACACTATCTTCGAAGTTACTGACTGACCTATGTAGGTGTTCATGTGTAATATTTTTCAAATTATATCGACCCTTTGGAATGACAAATTTCCAATTAACGTTTCAATCGTTTCGAGTAAACTGATGTGAAAGTTTCACTATCTCATTATTCAGCCAACTCCAGTACCACCTAATTCAGCCAACTCCAACTACAGTAATGATTTTTATTGTAGCTGTTTGTATTCAGATTGCAAGACGATTCTGTTATACTGGTAGTTCTACCTGCAGAATTCAGAGACAACCTTGTCAAATGTAGATCTTATTTTCTTTGATTTTGTCAGTTGAAACCTTGACGTTACAAAGGATTGATATGTAACCAAACATGCTTCTACTATGAGATATTATATTTATTCTCTTATTTGTTTGTAAAATAAAGGACTGGTGGACATTTTTAATGTCATGATTAATTTAGTTATTTTATATTTGACATAACCTTAATTTACAGATGATTAATTATTACCTACATGCTAAACACTATGCGTATCATGAATTACTGAGCACAGAACTGAGGACTGTGATTAGAAACCGGATCATAGCAGTGCAGTTAATGACGTCTGTTTTATCGCAGGAATGAACTAAGATGAAAGCAGAACCATGATTACCGCTATTGACGTATTAAACTGAAAAATATAAATAATAAATATTACGGCCGATGAGGCATCTCTTATATTAACGACACTACTCTCATCCAAAATGTGAATAAATAAGTTGAGATGATTGTTTTTTGTCAATAGTATGATAGGGAATGTCTCGGATGACATAATGTAACGCTTTTCCTATTTCTCTCACTTCCAAATTGTGTATAAATATGCTGCAGAAATTAATAACGCTGCATTGTTTAACAACACACCAGAGAATAACGAGATTGTGATACTATTTTCCTATTCTTTTCCACCTACTTGTTACTAGAAATATTGAGATAATTTTAGTTTATGACAAACCATTGGGTTACGAGGTTATCTGATACGACTCTCTCAATTCTCGTTCTGGTCCAATTTGTAATTAAATATGTGAAAATGGTTCAATATTTATCAAACAGAAATCAGCGTGACACGCGATTACATGGCATTGTTCCCAACTAAACAAAGCACATTTTTCTTCAAATGGGTCATGGTCATATGTCATGAAAACAAGAAAAGAAGTGTGGTGACCGTATTCTCCTAAACTACAGACTCATGAAAATAATTCTCTCATCTATTCATTTGCGTTCTTTCATAAATTTGGAAGCAATTACCAAGTCCAAATGTTGACTCCGGTTGACTGTGCACAATTTACAGTCAACCGGTGAATTTTTTGCGACCCGATGGAATCTAACGCAGAATAATATTAAAAATACTTCAAAATTACATTTCATCTTTTGATTTCTAAATTTCTTCAGAAAGCGTTCACGAACTTCTATCGTTGAGTTGTGAAAAGTCAGTTTGGCGTCAGTGTATTGCCGAGGGTCCACTGGCACCTGAGTCGTTGCCGTTGCCCTGTCGCGAGATCGTGGGAAACGTGCAGCATTGTGACTCGTCCATAAATGAAGTCAGACCTGCCACAAGTCAGAAGATACGAACTCTGGAGGGAGATGCTTGTGTGAAGTCGATGTGAGAAATTAGGAATGTTCGAAAACATAGGCATGTGCAACCTAAAACAAGAGGAGAGGGCAACAACATTTTTGGGCCCCTCTTACCCCCTTTTCCATCAAGTTTTTTTTCAATTTACAAATGGCATGTTTTATAGTAAATAAATAAAACATAATACGATAATGAAATAACTATAACTCTAACATAACGGGAGGAAAGAAAATAATCTTCCATAAATAAACTTATTAACTTCCACAAATAAACTATTTACAATAATATTACAATAATGGAGTTACACAATATTCTGCGGAAACCACCGAGTTTATTAAATCACTATAATGATGAAATTAATAAATACAGTTGGTTTGATGTTCAACTATTTACAGATGGGAAGGAGAGCCTCTCCCCCCTTCCAAAGACCGTGTATCCATCCATTCCGAAAATTGTCAGCTTAAAAAAGGGGAAAAGCAGAAAAAGATCACATATACGGAAATAAAGAGCTACGGAACCCCTTTCAAATTTTTTGGTGAAAGGCATGCCCCCCCCCCTGTGCCCCATCCCCAGCCTGTGCGCAAACGTGTGCTTGTAGGTAGTAATAAGTGCAGTAGTTATTCAGCGTTCGTGAAAATTCGGCATCTAGCAAAGAGCCCATGGTTACTGCGGAGGGCGCCTCCTATCAGGAGGATTGAACGAAACATCCTTTTTCTGAGGAAAATAGTGACAAAGCTCTCTACAATTTGCATCAAACTTTTTAATAAGGAAAAGTGTAACATTTTTATGTTTCCTTTTTGATTCTGGCAGTGAGTGTGAGAAATAATATATTCTCGCTGCGGCCTTCCACGAGATGTTTAATAAATTTTCGATTCTCAGGTTTCATAAGGTTATCCACGTCTGCAATATACTATTCAATAATTTCAACAACACTAAAAAAGGATGTGAAATGAATACTGAAAAGTACGTCTATAACTCTAATCAAACAAGTCTTCAGCGGTCCAAATAGCACGTACTGGAATTACCGGCACAACGCTAATTGTGTAAAGTCGGAGGAATTAATTAATAGTTTTGCAATGACGCTTGAGAACAAGGCCGTAAAAAAATCAATTTGATTTCTCAGTATCAAGTGACCTACTGAAAACTTGCTTGACCCACACACACTTGCGTAAATTCGATATGATGAAACCTTAAGTGAACTACGTATTCGCCAAAAGTTTTCATTTTTTAAAATAATTATAATGTTATGAAGTTGGTTAAGGATCGCATTGAAAACATTCATCAATTAAGAAAAACTATGAAATTGTCAATCTGTTTTTTATAATAGCTTATAATATCGTATAATCATTGACTTAAAATATTATATTTCAAATATTATTTTTCGGCTATGATGTGCATATACACATATTTATTCAGTTTCCTCTTTTAATTGCTCTGAGGCAAATGATGTTTTATTTATAAGACTGTTGACGTTCTGATTATTAGTTGGCATGTGAAAATATTTATTTATATTTTTTTCAAAGTTTAGAAATATTAACGTAATAAATTATTCAAGAAATATATAATGAACAGTGTCTTGTGTTCGATTCATTACAAACTGTTATAATTATTTTCTTGTATATCAAAAATACTCGTAGTAAAGACGCGTTTTAACTCGATTGAGGAATTTTTATAACATCATTCGTATTTCCTATCTTAGTGCGAAACTCCGAGAGTATTGCTTGATTCTCGTTCACACTTCTGTTTCAAATAAACATATGAACTTTTAAATACAATCCTAATTCCCCTTAGCATTGACCCAGGTTCTCTTGGTCTTGATGAATGACATATGCTAAAGAAGTTGGCAATTGATCCGTGGGTGCCCGAAGACTTCATTGTCCAGTGGCCTGTCGCACGAGAAGTCCTAATCGTGGCGATCAATGGGCACATAGCCAGACGTTGCGGTCCTCCGAGCTGCCACTTGGTCCGCAATTAGTATAGTTGAGCTCTAATGGTCGTTTATTCAATTACCGTGATCACGACATACTTGTCTTTTTCTTCGCCTTCCCTTCCGGTCCTCCACCAATCGCGTTGACAGAACCACGAACCAACCTTCGACCGCGATTCCTCTAGTTCGTTCCGGTTACAATTTCTGAGTCTCAACGTTTGAATGCCAATTTGGGTGGTCTGGCCTCCATCAAATGGGAATGAATCATGATCCATTAAAATAGCTCGTATCAAAGACCTCAGTATGGATACAAATTGGGAATGACATAATCTCATTGAAGTATTATACGGACTTGAATTGTTGGAAGATATAACTTCCAGATAGGCACGTCTCCTTTTCGTAAAAAAAATGCTGTGAAGTTCAATTTGAATCCAATTTAAATTGAATATTCAATATTGTACGAATTTTCCATCAATATATCAATACTAGCAGAACCCTGCAGACGTTGTCTTGCTTTCTCTTTTCCCTCTCTTTCTCTCTCTATCTCTCCCTCTCTGTCTTTCCCTCTCCTCTCTCCATCCCTGGCCGCCCGATCTTCCTGTCCTTCTCGGCGTCGCCCCGCGTCCTATGGCAACGCCCAGCCACAATGAAGTCCAGGTAGATTGGGAATTGCATTTAACTGAAGGCCATCTTATGCGGCAGCACCATCTAGTGGAGTTACAACAAAATAAACAGCATAAAAACCTTCTCCGTAAAACATCACATACATGTGCTAACTTACAAGGAGATTGTTCTCACGGTGTTGGAGTATATCGATTTCGAACATACCAACATCCACTTTTATATATATATATATATATATATATATATATATATATATATATATATATATATAGAGAGAGAGAGAGAGAGAGAGAGAGAGAGATACAGCCCAACAAAAAAGTAACATTAGTTTCAAAAATTTTATCAAAGAAGATAGCGTACTATTCTGGGGCCGGAGTCAATAGATAATTGGCCGTCCGGTAGACGCCGCGTCCTAAACACAGTTGTCTACGTTTCGGTCGTCATACTCAGGACTTCCTCAGGTACCGAGGCCGTCGATGACATTTCGATATGCCATGTTGACTCCGGCCGCGGAAATCTACGCTTTAACTACGCAAATATATTTCACTATAGTCTAGCAAGAAATTTAACGAAAAAAATTGGAGCCATTTTTGAGAAAATCTTGAAAATATTTCTGAGAATTCATTTGAAGCGCTTCAAAAATTCAAAGAGTTTGATTCAAATCCGCAGGGCCGGATCGATCAGAGGATATTCATTTTAGAAAAAAAGTCTTATCAATGGTTTACGCGCTAGTGCTGTTCACAAATTGACAGACGGGAGAACGTTTAAAAAACTTTTTTTTGGTACCAGAGGACTCCAAAATCTGTCTTCGTTAAAATCTTGAAATCGATTTGCCGTCATATACACGTACATAAACGAAAAAATAATAAAGTATAATCTGGAAAATATATAATTACTATTATGTACAGAAACGATTGAAGTAATAGTGGGAGAAAGCAGGAACAAACATCATTTCTAAAGCATGAAGATCCTTAACCGTGGATGCATGTAGAATTGTTCGTACAATGTTCAATCATAATACTACGATTGCATGATATGTTCCAAAATTTACCTCTCAGTGAGTAGCCGCAAATAATAATAATAATAATAATAATAATAATAATAATAATAATAATAATAATAATAATAATAATATGAAATTGTTAGTTTGCTTACATACACTTATCCTTGGAACAGAAAGTTTTTTGTTGTATTCTATTTCAATTATTTTCGATGTAAGGATGGTTCGTTGGTAAACTTTTTAGCCATTTTTCGATGGCGCATGATGTAATGGTACACGTAACACTTGCGCAATGAAAAAATCCCCCCGCAATGAAGAAGTGAAAACTGCTTCACAAATAATCGATCGTGAAAAGTTATTTTAGAGAAGTGATTGCTCCATACTAATCTTTCCTGCCCTATATTTGCCATATACAAATCGGAAAATTTTCCAACTTCGAAACTATCAAGCGAAGAAAGTGGATATCAATTCATAACGTATCTTTGTGTAGATTTCTCAAATTCATGATCAGTGCCATCTGCAAGTAGTCTTTATTAGCATATCTTTTTGATGTGTTTGCATAAAGCGAGAATGTTGACTATACAGAAGATGTTCAGACGTAAGACATTAAGATAGCACTTCTTCAATTTGCCATCTTGTTTAATTCGGTATCCAAATTAGGAGTTATAAAGAAAACTATTATATCATACTCTTTGCTATGAAACTGAGTTTACAATTTTAACTTATTAACAAAATTAACTATACATTAGGTTTTAGTATTATAATTGCAAACTTTTAGCAAATCCTTACGAAATAGGCTGTACATTGATTGATGATTCCGCTCGTGTTAACTGTTAAGGTCATTAGTCCCGTATATGTAGTACATGCAGTACACATGCAGGAAAGATCACCGCACATTCTGGGAAAGATCGCCCCACCTTTCTCTGGAGGTGGCAGTGATCTTTCCCAGCTGGATGGTGAGAGCCAGTGCCGACCATCCCGTCGAAAGTAGGGGTTTTCTCCAATCAGGTATCTCCCACCAGCGGGGTACCGCCCCAGCTGGCACAAGCTCTAAGCTCCCGATGGGTCTCCCGACCTGTGTGGTAGTGTGTGTAAGTAAAGGGTGAGGATATGACCAGGAAAAGGAAGAAAAGAGCGCGCGCGGTCTTTGGCCCGTTTGGTATGGTACCATTCTGGCATTCTCCTGGTGTTTATTGGAGAAACCACGGAAAACAGAGCGGCCGTCCGCTAGAATTCTCATCCAGACAGGGACAAAATTCGATCCTATGTTGTGTCGAAAATTCTGCCACCGTTCTGCACTGCAGTGACATCAGTTGATAACCCTGAACCACCTCTCCCCGGTATATGCTGCACAATTTGTGAAAAATATGCTATGAAACGTCAGACATAACATTCGAATTTGAAACCGAATTTTACCAGCGAGATCGGAATCTCTTCTACTATTTTTTTACATTCTGGAAAAGATATTTGATTGCGCGGCATACCGAAACGTTTCTTCCAGACAGTGTCACCAGTTAAAACTAGTTAAATGCATTAATTACCATTTGGACTGTATAAATGAGTATAAACAACCTGTAACAACTATTGTAACACAGCTTCCGGGTCAATGACCCCCATCTCGATCAGGTTTTTCGTCCAGTTTCCCTGATCCATTGAGCAAATGCTGAGATGGCCCCTTGTTTTGCTTATGCACATAAATGTAACTTCATTTTCTGTGCACGTCTTCTAGAATTCAGAGGGAAATTCAATTATTCAAATTATCGTTTCCATGTTGTCGCGGCAGGAAGTAATAAGAGCCAAAATTTATTGCTTATTTATCCTTGAAAATAGATTTTATTACTTGGGAGTTTTTTTTTGTTTTTTTCTCCCTTTCAAAATTCAAAATTTAAGTAGTATATGACTTTGTGTAGGGATCACAGAATTTGAAAATGTGCACACAATTCACTTTTCCCCATAGCACGTCATACGCAGTTTTTAACTGTTTTTTGACGTAAAATAAATAAATAAATAAACTCAACAACTACTCACTTTTTTTAGAATGCTTGATATCATGTAAAGATATAAAACATCTAGTTTTTTCTTCTACTTCAGCAATTTTCCTTTTTTCATGTTGCAGATATTTTCGCCGAAAAGTTCGAAAATATTACAGATGCTTCATGTAAAATTCTCACAAAAAGTAAAATGTATTAAGGCTCATAATAATGGCACAATTAGCTGTTTCTCCTGTGGTAAGAACCAAGTGTCTGCACGAAATGATCTGTGCAGCGCCTCTGACCGGGAGGTCCTAGATTCGAGTCCTGACGGCGGCAGGATTTTCGACACTAGCTTTCCAGCTAGGTCGAATTCAGTCGCTATCTGGAGGAGAATTCTAGCGGCTGGCTGCTCTGATCGGTAGTTTTCCGTGGTTTCTCCGATCAACACCAGGCGAATGCCGGAGCAGTACCCTACCAAACGGGCCACGAACCGCGCGCGATCTGTCCTTCCTCTTCCTTGTCCTATCCTCTCCCCTTACACACACACACTTACACGAACATGCACTACACTACCACATATCCCAGGAGACCGGTCGGGAGCTTAGAGCTTGTCCCGGCTGGGACGGTGCCCCGCTGGTGGGAGAGTCCTGGTTAGGGGGAAACCCCACTAGCGACGGTAGGTCGGCGCCGGATCTCGCCATCCGGCGGGGGAAGATCACCGCCATCTCCCGAGAAAAAACATGCACTACACTAACGGACTAATGACCATAGCAGTTGACGCGCCCGGAAACACGAAAAATCAATCAAATCAATCAATCAACGAAATCATCTGTGACCGTGTTATGCGGGTCACATTCTTCCATCCATTCAGACAGGCATCAGGCATTTCGGGTACAAATTTGCGTCCAACTCCTCACCACGTGTATCAATCCCAACCATCTTTGGAACAAGTCTGATAGACCTTAAGTTCGCCCTGTGTGTGAATCTACAGCTGAAAATAACTTTAAACACGGTCACGACCGAACAGTCAAGATCGTACTAATACTATGCTAAATGGAGGAAAATTAAAAATCAGTAGTATCTTGAATTTCATTTTATTGGAAACAAAGAACGAATAAATTTTAAAAATCGTGAAAATAAGTCACTTTGAAATTTTATATGACAACCTAGGGATGCATGTGACCTAGTCAATAAAATAATTACAGATCTACTATGAAAAACAAGGCCTTCAAAATGGGCCATTCGTTATTTACATTCTTTTATTAATTTATGAAACAGAATTTTGTTGAAATTTGAATAAACTTTAATACTTGTGTTCAATACTCTTTTTCCACAGTAATGATGGGCATCTAATATACATTACTCACTTGCAGTTCACTTAAAGAAAATATCATGATCGACTTAATCTGATGTAAGCAGTGATCGCTCATTTGTCTCTCTGTTATGTACTGCCTTCGTGTGTAGGTAGAACAATTTAACAATAATTATTTATTGCTGCAAATGAGCTTACGTTAGGTGGCAAGCAAAAAAAAGTAAAGTATAAAAATTTAAAAAAATACATAATGATATTTTAAAAAATGTAAATAGTATATAATACAAAGAAACAAGAAATAAAAACACAAACACCGAAATATATAAATCTTAAAAAAGTAAACTGTGCATCATACCCATCTTCTCCATATCCATCACTTCATTTCACTACATGTCCCTTCGCTACTCAGTAATTTATACATTAACGGCGTCGCACTTTGCCCACTCGTTTGTTGGCCTTCCCTTATCCTGAAAAACGTCACTGCACATCTCTGCACTTCATTTCACTTACTCCACTGCACTTCATTGCACCCACTCTTGGGAACTCTCGAACGCATAACTTGCGTGCTTCTGGGAAGAGTCACTAACCCCTCTGCAGATAAATTGTTCCAGTCTACAAAGTTCCTATTTACAAAGCTCAATTTTGCTATACCCGCTTTTCTACATTTTGTATGTGAGTGGTCGCCTCCACTTAAGTAACGTGGTATTTCAAGTCTTTCACTGCTAGTTCTCCACGTCGGTTGCTTTGTGTATGTCTTGAAGAGGGCATACAGTCGTGCTGCCTTTCTACGTATAAATAATGATTCCCAATTTACATTCACTTCGATGTTTCTGTTAGCGAATTTATCCGCTTCCTTTGACATGGTTTAATGCTTTAATCTGACCTTCCCTATGAGGTCAGCACGCTACTCTCCATTCCTTTTATGGAAGAACGAGGGTACTGTAAGGCTATATTTTCGGGTTCCAGTTAGTTTCTCATATTAAGAACATAACAAAATGAAGCGCTTTCCAAGCCTTCTGACCGGGAGCGGTGGCTCAGTGCATCAACTGATGTCACTGCATTGCCTCTGACGGGGAGGTCCTAGGTTCGAGTCCTGATGGCAGCAGGGTTTTCGACACTAGCTTTTCAGCTAGGTCGAATTCAGCTGCTGTCTGGAGGAGAATTCTAGCGGCCGGCTGCTCTGATCGGTAGTTTTCCGTGGTTTCTCCGATCAACAACAGGCGAATGCCGGAGCAGTACCCTACCAAAACGGGCCACGAACCGCGCGCGATCTGTCCTTCCTCTTCCTTGTCCTATCCTCTCCCCTTACACACACACTTACACGAACATGCACTACACTACCACATATCCCGGGAGACCGGTCGGGAACTTAGAGCTTGTCCCGGCTGGGACGGTGCCCCGCTGGTGGGAGAGTCCTGGTTAGGGGGAAACCCCACTAGCCGACGGTAGGTCGGCGCCGGATCTCGCCATCCAGCGGGGGAAGATCACGCCATCTACCGAGAACAAACATGCACTACACTCACGGGACTAATGACCTAAGCTGTTGACGCGCCCGGAAACACGAAAAAATCAATCAATCAATCAAACCGAAGCAGTACCCTAACAAACGGACCGCGCTCGATCTTTCCTACCTCTTCCTTGTTCTATCTTTTCCCCTTACACACAACATGCAGTACACTACCACATATTCCGGGAGACCGATCGGGAGCTTCGAGCTTGTCCCGGCTGGGGCGGTGCCCCGTTGGTGGGAGAGTCCTGGTTAGGGGGAAACCCTGCTAGCCGACGGTAGGTCGGCGCCGAATCCCGCCATCCAGCGGGGGATTATCACCGCCATCTTCCGAGGAAAAAATATGCACTACACTAACGGGACTAATGACCTATGCTGTTGACGCGCCCGGAATCACTAACCAATCAACCTACTAACGAAGTCTTCTGTATAGTATATTTACGTGATCAGTCCAGTTGAGGTCGCTTCGAATTATTAAGTTCTGATATTTGCAGATACTACAGATCCAAAGATATGTATTCCATTCCAAAGATACATACAGAAGAGTTATAAGAGCCATAGTCTTATAGAACTTTATTCTTGTATCTTGCCTTGTTTCATTTTTTAATGTATTATGTATAGTTCCAAAAATTCTTTGCAACCTTTGCCATTTTAATGTTGATGTCTTCACTGGTATCCTGATCGACTTGACAACCTAAATAGCTGAAACTAGAAACTTGCTCTAAAATTATTTTATCCCAAATAATTTTGGATCGTATTAGATGTTTTCCCTAAAATGCCACGACCTTTGTTTTTTCTCTCGAAATTTCAACATCGTTTTTTTTTTTTTTTACATAATTGATTTCAGTGGACTAATGCATACTGTAAATCGTCTTCTGTTTCCTGGAATATTAAAGTGTCGTCTGCATAGAGTAAAATATTTGAAATATTTTCTTTTGATATCTTAATACATTTGTAAATAATTTGCTTCCAATTTTGAATAATGTCACCAATATAAATATTAAAAGGTGTTGGTGAGAATGAGCATCCTCGTCGCACTCCTCTGTTTATCAATATTTTATCAGTTTTATTTAACTCTCTTTTTATTACAATAGTAGAGTTTATGTATAAGCTCTTTATTGCTTCTATTAATTTGAATCAAGCACGATCACATGAATCAAGCACGAAATATATTTTATAAGTTTCTTATTTTCTTAATATTTCATCGCTCCCTATTTTCAAGATGCGCCCTTGAGAACAAAGTTCTGCCTAACACTAAAGTCAATTTGTTTGCTTCCAAGAACTATCAGTCAATTTTGAATATTTTAGATATGAATGTTCATATCTGCATTAATTACCTAATATTAAGTATTTGTATTTGCAAGCAAGTGAATAAAGTGGTCCCATCAATAATATTTCACCTTCTAAATCTCGAACTACTGTATTATTCCTTTGATATCGAATATTGACAAGTCGAAATTATCTTTTTTCTCGTCGGACTCAATATTTTGAGATTTCAATGCAAGTTTTGTAATATTAAATACTTTAAATTCACCTGAAATTTTGGTAGTTTCATTTTCTTGTAGGGTAATCGATGAAAAGTTTTAAAAAGATACTGCGATTTTTACATTTCAATTAATTTATATTTACGAAAGATGGAAAAGATATGTTATTTCACATAACTTATTCGCTTTGTAAAATAAATTCCATGTAAATGGTGTCCATTCTCTTGAACTCAGGAAATGGTGAGAAGAAATACTAATGGTGGGTTAATAATTTGTGTTGTGGCAACATATAGCTGATATTTGTATTTCTCGTTTTTTGCGATGTCTTCGATATTTAACAATACAATGTTCCCAGATAATATACAAATTTATTACCGATTTCTTCCAAAGAATATGGGTCGATTACATCCCAAGAAGCAATCAATCTCCACAGTGTAGTGCGCGTTGTCTGTCTGCAATGATTCTGCTTTCAGCCTAGGATTTGCAGACACCCTCAACCTTTTTTCAAATTGTGAATTTGTTCCTTAATTTTCAGGGAAGTCGTGAGAATTTAAAACAAAATCATAAACAAGATTTTCTGAAAAATAGCTGCAATTTTTTCTTGGAATTTGCTATTCGAGTAGAATTTTGCTTGGTAATATGATATAAGTTCGATGTTCATTTAAACCTCTGACATTTAGATTCACTGATCAGTTATGCCGGGCGCGTTAACTGCTAAGGTCATTAGTCCCGTAAGTGACTGTGCATGTTTTTATCGCGAGAGGGGGCGGTGATCTTCCTCCGCTGGATGACGAGAACCGGCGCCGACCTATGTTGACTTGCGGTTTTTTTCGCAGCCAGGTATCTCCCACCAGCGGGGGAACGCCCCAGCCGGGACAAGCTCTGAGATACTGATGGGTCTTCAGGCAAGAGTGGTAGTGTAGTATAAGTGTAAGCGTGTGTAGGTAAGGGCTGAGGAGAGGACAAGGAAGAGGATCCTGCGCGGTCCGTGGCCCGTTTGTTAGGGTACTGCTCCGGCATTCGCCTGATGTTGATCGTAGAAACAACGGAAAACCGATCATCCGATATCGATCAGAGCAGCCGGTCGCTAGAATTCTCCTCCACACAGCGACTGAATTCGACCTAACTGGTAGGCTAATGTCAAAATTCCTGCCACCATCGAAACTCGAACCCTAGGACTTCCCGGCCAGAGGCACTGCAGTGGCATCAGTTGATGCCCTGAGTCATCTTTGCCGGTCTGACGTTTCAAAAAAAGTTCAACTTCCTTTTGATACGTCGACGTTCGTCGTGATAGTTCGTAGGTAAGCAGCACTTGATGGTGCAACAGATCAGACAACAGCTCGGGAGGCTATGCGCATTCATCATAATAGCCCGGGCAAATATGTATGTGAACTGGAAACACTACCGCAGGATCAACTGGCAATAATACAATATTACGAAACCGTTGTAGATAGTTGAGGAACCGTTGATTTGGAAATGTTGAGGAACCGTTATTTTGAATCACACGCCCCATACATTTCGCTTTCACCCCCCTTGTTTAAAAGAGCCCAGCGCAGAGCCTTGAGCAACAAAGAAGTCGGTGCCGGCGCGGTGCGGTTTGTTTTGGTGGGCGTTGCTCTAGGTCACGCGGGGCGGGGTCGGAGGGCGTGGCGTGCGGCGCGCGTGAGTGCTCCCGCGTCACAGCAGGGCCGAAGTGCGCGGCGCCCGCGCCTCAAGGGGCCCCCGGCCAGAGGGCAGATGCCGGCCAGATACCCGGGCCCGCATTCACATTCGCCTGGCTTTTAGTTACTCTATTCGGGACTGTGTGTATTGAGGAATTGAGGGTATAAAATTATCAAATGGTGGTGAGGAAAAAAAATTGAGATGTTCAGGAATGTGCTTCCTCAAGTAAGAACGCTGGGCGTTTATGGTTTAATAAGTACGTGAGAATTTCACCCGTCCGTGTAAACACCAACACAACCTCGGGAGTAGAACTCTCAGGTATGAAATTCGTTCGCGCCAATTTTTGTTAAGGAAATGTGTTCGTCGTTGACCCTATATTGACACCTACTTGCGGGCTAAGTAGTACAAGGCATAGTTTTGTGGAAACTACAAAGCTGAAATTTATTCCGTTAAGGTGCCCACAACGTTTTGCTTTTACCCGTACTGTTTATGCTAGTCTGGGCAAAAAGTCTGCAGTCAGAACCCGGAGAGTGAAACCTATAGATTTCTAATTTCCTTCACGAAGCTATTTGCTGAAAAAGCCTTGAAAGGAAAGCTATTTCCCGTTCGCGTACCTTATTCAGTTTCGTTGAATTGTGAAGATGAGTTGTTCTGTTAATCACAATACGCGGCAAACCGAGACAATTCTTCTTTCTCTTCTATTTTTTTCTGGAAATCCACGAATTTCAATACTATTATCTGAAAATGAAAGTGTTTATTATATAAGTTTGTAAGTTGTTTTTTTCAACAAGAGTTTATTCCAATATATTTCCAATTTTCGATTTTTATGTTTCGATTTTTCGAAGTGTGGATTTTTTATTTTAAAAATTTCTGAATTTTAAAAGTCTCAAACTTAACTATCAGCTACAATAATTTATCTTCAAGAATGCGTGTGTTAATTAATTGTTGAAGAGTCATCAAATGTTATTGTAGTATTGTAATAAGTACATCACAGTGTAAGTGTTCACAATAAAGGTGGAGCACTAAAATGAAAAGAAGGCTAAAAACAAGAAATCAAAGAAAATGGAATACAGCCAAACACATTATCAGCAAACTTAAAAAAAACGAAACTAAATAATGGTTAGAAGTCTTCATAGCGGATGACAGGGGAAAGATAAGTCAGAGATAGTGAATTTCTTGACTTTGATGAGTTTGTTATGAAATAGTTAAAGCACTTATATGTGGTTGTTGCTCGTTCCTGTTGAGTAGTGTATTAAAGAATATCGAAAGAGAGAGAGAGGGGAGAGAGAGAGAGGAGAGAGAGAGGGGAGAGAGAGAGAGAGAGACATATTTGTCTTTAAGAGACGAAGAAAAAAGAATCTTTAACAAATTCGAATTTTGGATAATTTGATGTTTTTTTTTTTAAATTCTCTGATGAGTTTGAACATACTATTCGGCTATAAAATAAAAAAGAATCGTAAGGCGAGAAAGTAAAAACGGTTGATCTATTTCATTACATGTATAAGAAATCGATTCAAATGCTTCGTATGTACAGCTTTCTACGAATCAAAATATTTTTCTAATAGTGCCTTGCAGACGCAAAAATTCTGCTGATAAAAACCACACAAATTAGTTTTTCCAGAAAGTAGGCTGCATACTGCTCAATAACAAAAATTAAAATAGTGTCTTTCAACACTGCAATAAATTACATATTTACAGCATGTAGGAGCATTTACAACACCGCAATAAATTAAATATTTTAGTTAAATAGTATTCACTAATACTGCAATGTCATAGTACAAACTGGTACTACCCTCTACTACTTTTAAAGAGAAAATAGCTTTATTCTGGATTTCAGTACCTACAATGGACATTGAAGTATTGCAGGCCCGTCATTTTGGGCTTATAAACAAGTCAA
The DNA here is from genome assembly GCA_011170035.1 of Teleogryllus occipitalis. Classification (NCBI taxonomy): domain Eukaryota; kingdom Metazoa; phylum Arthropoda; class Insecta; order Orthoptera; family Gryllidae; genus Teleogryllus; species Teleogryllus occipitalis. The sequence goes on from BLKR01009334.1 coordinate 59,031, forward strand.
TTCAATTTTACATAGATTTATAATTTCTGTTTGTTTCTGACAACCGTTCTACATAGTAGAGTCACCAGGACAGCGAAATCTTGACTCATTTCTTCGCTCCACCTGACCACCTGACTTTATTCCCCTCGCATGGCGTCCGCATGTTCCCTTGCAAGTTCACAACATGTTCTCTTGCATGTTCTCTGCATATTTCTTTGCATGTTCCGGGCTCTCCACATTTTCCCGTATATGTTCACTATATTTTCCCTCGCATGTTTACCATGTATGTTCATACGTTCCTCGCAAATTCATCTCTTGTTTCAGCGTGTACCCCCAGCATTTATCCACGCACCTTTTTCAAATGATCTCCTACATGTCTCCGCATATGTTCCCCAAACGTCCCCACAAATGGGAAGGTTAAGGATAAGTATGATTGTTCGCCCAAACCTTCTGCACGTGTTCAATTCAAGTTCCCGCACTTGTTAAACTGGAAATTAAACAAAAGATTCAAAAACATAATTTAAGTGCATTTTTATTACATGTACGATACAGCGGCGTGTAGTGCAGTGCCTTCCCTGTCGGAGGAAATAGACACTCCTGAAAAAATGGAGTGCAAAAGAGAGCGAAGACACCAAAGAACGTAGCCTAATTTAAGGTCCCCAAAGCAAGGACCCCCAAGTGCAAAAATTAAAACTTCAGGCACATAACGTTTTAAATTGTTTTACACGCAGCTACCCAACTTTTAAGATTTCTAGCACTCCGTTCTATGGAGTGTCGGAACCATAACAGTAATTAAGGAAACGAGTGGATAAAGAGGGGTATAATTGCATTAGTGATATGTTAAAAAAACGAGCGACGATAGGAGTAAGTTTTCTTATTTACTACGAGCGCAATAATTGCTATATTTACCACGAGTGCAATAATAAGGGGTATAATTATTATTATCTGAAAAGGGCTATTTTAGTGGACTATGCATTGTGTACGTATGATCACTATAGTGACTTACAGGATAAAGAAATGTGTCAAAAGGAATTCAAATGAACTTATTTCGGATGAAATATTAGAAGAAGCTGACAAAGCCATTAAAACATTACTTCACAGGAATTTAAGACAGATATGAAAGAGAATACGACATGCACAACATGCATTAGTGGTATTTTGCATGTAAAACATTTCATTTATTCATGTTAAATGTTGTTTCATTATTCAGCTAGCTTAACGTATACTTCAACAATTTAGTTACATTCATTCGTTGCTTTTATGTAGTTGTTGTAGGTATGTAATCTGTGATGTACATTTTTTCATGTTTTATGGCCACTGTAAATAACTTGGCCACGTCTGTGTTATGGTTAATGAAACGATTTTGATTATTTTCTGAATTCTGATTGGTAGTTGTGGTATTTTAATTGTGCGGTGGAATTCTAACTGATCGAATGCTATTAACATAGAGATAATCAACGATTCGATTTTTCATGGAATTCTTCTTCTTCTACTAACAAGAATTAGGCTTCAACCTGTTCCGGTGTCCCCTTTTTCCTTGGTGTGCCTACAACTCTTCTTCCTTGTGGAATGTATTGAGCTAATGCCAGCAATCTCTCATTCGGCGTCCTTTCCAAATGTTCGCACCATTTCTTCTTATTAGTACGTATTTTATCTAACTCAGGTGTGACATTTAACTCTTCTCTCATATCCACATTCCTCTTTTTATCTAGGAAAAATGTATCCTAAAGTATTTCTTAAAATTTTCATTTTCACCACCTGAAGTCTACTTTTATCTCTTTCCAAGATATTCGATTCGCTTCCATTCAAAAGTACAGGAATAGCAATAGTATTAAAAACCTTTATATGTGTATCTTAACGGGTTTTATTTTTTAAATTCTTATGAATGTTTCCTCCTAAATTTCTAAACTCATTTAATTTATCGTCGAAATCCATATCTTTTTCATAAGAAACATAGCAACCTAAAAGTACTTAAGTACTTAGTACTTGAAATGCTTTACTTATTCTAAAATTTTATTGTCAATATCAATTTTGGTTCTATCTGGGAATTTCCTTTAAAAGCCATTACTTTTTGTTTTGTTGGTCGAAATTTTAAAATTGTATATTTTCGCAATATTATTTAAAATATACACCGCGTGTTGTCTTCACTATCTGACAAGATAACTTGGTCGTCAGCATAGCATAAGGAGTTAAAATAAATATTTTTCCTAGATGAATTCCAGTATCTACCTGCACTTTCCATGCTCTAAATATGTCGACCATATACATATTAAAAATTGTTGGTGAGAGGCTGCAACCTTGTCTCACTCCGTTATTTGTGGGAGTCTCCTTCGTTAATTTACCGTTTATATCTAAGCACACTGTGGTTTCTGTGTACAGGCATTTACAAGCTCCTATTAAGTGATTTGGGTATTCTCATATTTTAAGGATTCTCCAAAGCAATATTCTGTTCACATGATCAAAAACCTTCTATAGACCTATGAATGCCTTATATGTTTCGCAGTTAAACTCCCTTCTTTCTTCAATTATTCTTTTGATTGTGAATAGGGCATCTGTGCAAGCTCGCCCTTTTCTAAAACCAACCTGCTCTTCAGATATAAGTGAGTCTCCTATGGCTTTCAAACGATTGTTTAATATTCTAACATACAGTTTAAACGTCGTATCTAAGAGGTTTATTCCTCGGTAATTATTGGCTTCGGAGCGATTTCCATTTTTAAATAATGATATTATCTCCAGACCGTTCCACTATTCACCTCCTTCCGAACCTGCCCAATAGCAGAGCCTTGCCATGGGTTCATGGAGTTAATGAGCATATTTAGTTAACTAAACGAAAACAATATACCACAAGTCGAAAAAGTGTCATTTTGTAGATTACGGTGTAGTAAATACAACTTTTGTCCCTGAAGCACAATAAACCGATTTGAAGACCCTTTGTTCCCTATTTACGCACGATGAAGTGTATTGCGGTGAAATAAGTTTTGCGGGTTGCAAGTAGGCAGAAGGTGGTAACAGAAGGTAGCAGGTAGTGAGAATTCAAACATGCCATAATCTATAAACTTCTGTATTTTTCGTCTTAAATATCTTTGATGCACCCTTTGAAGTAATTACTTAACCAGTTACCATACACTTACAGTAATTTACAAAACGAGTGGATAAAGAGGGTGATAATTGTATGAGTGGTATGTTGAAGAAAACGAGCGACAATAGGAGCGAGGAGTAAGTATCCTTTTATCCACATGTTACGTTCAATACTTTTTCGTTTACATTTAAAGAATAATTTAAATTGTGAGAAATTTCAGCACTTCTTTACCATTTGAGGCACACATATTTTGATGAGGTCAAATTACTTCTGAAATAGATCTATTTTAATGGGTCTTGCATTGTGTTTGTAAGAAATGTTTGCAAATAAGAGGTATTGAGAACATTCCGGATGAAATATTAGAAGAAGCTGACAAAGCCATGAAAACATCACTTCTCAGAAAAAGTTAAGACAGGTATGAGAGAGATTATAACATGTAAAAAAAATACTAGTCACTTCTGACATGTTTTGCTAGTGAACATTTTTGAACGAGTAAACACAATTGACGTTTATATTTTTTACAGTTGTAACGCTAAGACCAAATGTTGTACGGGTAAAACATTTAATTTATTCACGTTAAATATTGTATGTCATTCCATTAGTCAACTGTCTTATCGTTTACTTCACCAATATAGTTTTATTCATTCGTTGTTTACATGTAGTTGATGCAGATATTTACGTAATCTGTGATGTACATTTTTGTTCATGTTTCATGGTCGACTGGAAATACCTTGGCCACGTCTGCGTCATAGTTTCTTAATTAAATGATTTTGATACTATTTTGAATTCTAATTGGAAGGCGTGGCGGTTTAATTGCACGGCAGAGTTTTAATTGCACGCATGCTATTAACATAGAGATAAGATACAACGATTTTTCATAAAGTTAATGAGCATATTTAGTTAACTAAACGAAAAAGGTATTTTGTATGCATGATTTCTTATAAAAGGGAAAACTCTGTCATATTTCCTTAGCATATTATTTGTAAAGTGAATAGAATATACGGATACACAGACCCACAGTCAAGAATATCAAAAATATGTGCTGTTCCGTGATGCAATAGGTGAATAGCAAGTATTTAATGGCAGCTTTTCCTTCGATCCTTGTTGTCGCAGGACATCAGCTCTGATGCAGTGATGCACTGAGTATAAGAAATCAGTGGTTGTACGCACGATTTGAGAATAGGCTGAACAACACGATCATGTATGCATCGTATTTGCATTTTTCAGTCAAAATCAAAGCTTTTTCTTTGCTTTTGGATTTTTCTCGAGCTACTGGGTCTCTAACAAAGCCAAATACATCTTTCACACGGCTAGAGTCTGAATTTTTTACTTTCAATTCTTAGAAGTTATTAATATGAGAAGCGAAAAATCATAATCAAAAACAATGCTTTGGGGAAATATTCGTATAAGGACATCATAAAACCTAGTACAATAACAAAAAATTCATGTAGACTGATTTAAAAAAATGTATCTTGTTAGATAGTAGCATTTAAAAGCAAACCTTAGATACAAATTTGAACTCTTATCTTCTCTACTTAGAAAAATATTGAACTATGTGAATTACTATGTGCGTGCAAAATTATACAATATTGTAATAAAGTAGTGATGCTTAAATAGCTTATAGTACTTTCTCACATTATTTCTGACTATTACAGTTTTCGAAAATACAAAGAGTTCAACGTAAATAAGACCTGAAGCGTGCTTAAAACGTTTTCTACGGGTGAAAAATTTGCTACAAATTTGGAAAACGTTTTTGAGTATTTTTTTTGTAAATTGCATTAACTTCAAGTAGAAATTACGCAAAAATATACTCGTTGTTTTAAAATATAACATGAATTTTTGTAAAGATACATTTTTAAAACTGATTTTACTTTTTAAAAAATCTGTATTATCGTTATAGTATATTGGAAAAGTTAAAATTTGAAATTTTTGAACATGGGACCAGCACATTTTTTAATATGGTATGCTCCATAGGATTAACATATTTTAAGGGGAAATTTTGGAACCGTTATTGAGAAAATAATTGTGTAAAAAATGTCTTATTTCACGCAAAATATCCCAGTAACTAATATTTTCGAAACCTTATACGAGTAGATGACGTCATTTAAAGATCTCTTTTTGATGATCAAATTTCATTAATGAAAAAATATCTATCTTCAATATTTTTGTTAATAAGACGTCGAAATAAATTGGTTATTTAAAATTTTCCAAAATTCAGATATTTCAACGAAAATAAGACCTCTGCTATTTTCAAGCTTCCCTTTTGCTATTCAAGGACAAATTTTAATCAAACAATTTGGAGTCATTTTTGAGAAAATTTTGAAAATGTTGAGGCATTATGTAAAGTATCCCAAAAAATCCATTTATCTGTTTCAAACTTGCAGGGCTTTGTGTTCGTCTAGAGGGAGCAGGTGCTTGAAGAGAGATAAAATAATATTTATTCTTAAATTCTGTTTACATAGCTAACGTATGACCTACCTTACAAACTAGATACTTACAAACTAATCTAAGTCTACTTTGTCACATACTGACTTAATTTAACAACGAACATTATTTAGCATTATTTACAGTAAGCAGTACATACACATATAACACAAAAACATACGCTTATAAACATCATTTAAACCGCGACTGCATGAGTCATTCACAAACCATCCTCTCTCATCGATCACAGGGGTATTGTCTTTATGTTTAGGCTCGCCTGTACTCGACTGGGATGAGGTCATCTTGGGCAGAGTGGCGAAAATAGCAGGCAGCGCTCCCTGCTATAGCTTCGGCGACAGTGCGCGCTCATGGCGACAATACGCAGACCGAGGCGTCGACGACGATCGCTTGATTAACCAGCACCAGGTCCGGACGGTTCCGCCCTCCGATGGCTTGGTCTTCGAGAAGCACCGTCCACCCACTCGCGACTGCGGCTGCTTTAACGTGTTCCAGTATTCTATTGTGGCGCAGCCGCCAGATCGCGGAGTGGGAGCGGCACTCCGAGATGACGTACGCAAACGGACGAACGGCAAACGAAGATGACATACGCAAACGGACGAACAGATGGACGGACAGACATACGTTCTGCTGTCACTCGAGTTTTCAGAGTTAAATACCCACAAAACGTACATTCTGCCTACGCAACGTATTAGAGGAAGTAATTTATTACATATAGGAACAAGATTTATCCACTTTTTTCCCGAGGCCCGGAAAGAGAATGATTCTGTCAAAAAATCACGGATATTCGACGCACATAAGCACATAGGTAGGCGAGAAAGCGAAAATAACAAAACATTATCGTAAACTACATTATAATTTTCATGATGGAAAAGTTAAGTAGGTCTTGAACCAAAATACTCCAAATCGAAACTTTTTAAATAAATCTTTTAGTTAATAAAAAATAAACTGAACGATTGTTGTTTCGAGCCACTAATGATTTATTTGTGTATTTGTTTATCACATGTGCATTTATATCAAAATCTTAGCATTTGATGCTGGTAGAACAATTAGAGCACAATTAGAGCATGAGTATTACTATTGTGCATGGATTATCTTATCATTTTTAGTTTGTTTTTCGCTTGGTTGTGCATTTTGAAGAGAGCCAGTAATTATAAAGTTTCCCTGGCCGTGTTACGGGCGCTGCGCAGATAAAGTTCGGTGATGGGCATCTTTGCTTCTTTGGGCTTTTATCCGCACCCCCTGCCGACGCGTTAACGCCGACAGACTGATGGCCGGATCCAGCCGGAAACCAGTTTACCGTCGCGGCAACCTCCCCATACAATGTTAGTAACGGAGTTTCGGCAATGTGCCACTCACATGCTCCGGGAACGAGTTCCATCCTCTTTGCCCAGAGTATCGGGCCACTGCCACGATGAAGCCGAGAGCCCAACTGGGGGCTCTTCGTCTGGACTGAGGCCTAGGCGGCTCGGAGCGCCCAGTACCCCAATACGTCCATAAAGCTGGCTGACGCACTATAGCAGAACACAAAAAAAAATTACCGTAAAATGATGAGCTAAATTTTTTTTGTGTTCTGCTATAGTGTGTCAGCCAGCTTTATGGACGTCTCCCCAATGCTTATCGCCAGCTCACGACGTGGGTAACGCCGATACTGGAGCAACCTGACGGGGGGGGGGGTAACTAGTTTCCCGCCGGACTTTCAAGTGGGATCCAGAGTACTCCGAAAAGCATCCTTCGCCCAATCCTGCACAAGGTCGACGCGCCATAGGCCCAACTGGTGGGTGGCCGGTTGTCCGGCCACCAGGACAGCTTCCGAACAAGCGGAGTAGTGTTTTGGGCCACTGTCCGTAGGTGGATTGTCGTCACTGGGCTAAGAGTTCTGTCTACCCTTTTAAGAACAACCTCATCATATCGAAGATCTTCACAGGGTCCTCTTCTGACGATTATATCCTCTTCTGTAGTACTACTTCGTCTGACTCCTCCCCTTCAACCTGTCCGGTAAGGAAGGACCAATCAATAGCTACGCTACCGCCGGCATAGCTTTCAGGGCCATTGGGACACTTAAGATCCACAACCTACGTCTAGATCATGTACTTCCTAAGTAGAGACCCAGGGAGTACATCTTTTATCGACTTCGAGAAAGTTTTTGAGAGGGTTGACTGACAAAAACTATGGAATATAATGAGAGTAAATGGCCATCCTGAGCATCTCATAAGAAAACATTATAAGTTTATATAAAGGCACGAAATTTATTTTAAATACTGGAGCAAAGAAGGTTGAAGGAAACTTAAAAAAAAAAGAGGACTTAAACAAGGATGTAGTTTATCTCCAACTTTTTTTAATATTTATGTAGATAACCTAATTAACAAATGGAAATGTGTTGTTAGTCCTAGAAGAGTTGAAGAACAAACATCTAAATGTTATACTTTACGTACCGGGAGCGATGGCTCACTGCATCAACTGATGTAACTGCAGTGCCTCTGACCGGGAGGTCCTACGCTCGAATCCCGTCGATGGCAGGATTTTCGACTGTAGCTTTTCAGCTAGGTCGAATTCAGTCGCTGTCTGAGGGAGAATTTTAGCGGTCGGCTGCTTTTATCGATAGTTTTCCGTGATTTCTCCGATCAACACCAGGCGAATGCCGGAGCAGTACCCAAACAAACGGGCCACAGACCGTGCGCGAGCTTTCCTTCCTCTTCCTTGTCCTATCCTCACCCTTTACACACACATACACATTAACATGCAGTACACTACTGCACACGCCGGGAGACTGGTCGGAAACTTAGAACTTGTTCCGCTTGGGACAGTGCCCCGCTGGTGGGGGATACCTGGTTGGGGAAAACCCCGTTATTCGACGGTAGGACGGCGCTGGATCTGACCATCCAGCGGGAAAAGACCACTGCCGCCTTCCGAGCAAAAACACGCACTACATTTACGGGACTAATGACTTCAGAAGTTGACGCGCCCATAATCACTAACAATCAATCAATTATTCTTTGCGCCGATGATGTAACGAAATTGCAAGAAAGTGAGAAATCACACAGCTCTATATAAACTACATAAAATTGATGAAAATGAGTATTATCTCCAATATCTAAAAAGAAGACGAATGTTATAGCCCATTATGATAAATACCCCGTTCGCTGACAAATAGTAATTGACGACAGAGTATTTGCTCAAATTTCAATTTTAATTATCTTGGTTGTGATATCAATTATGATTATGGCAAAGACACAGAAAAGAAAAGGAATACATTTCCATCAGTGTGTGAAATAATAAACAAAACTCTTCAGAATAATCAAGAAGAGATACAAAAATGAAATTTTATTAGACAATGGCTATACCAATTTTCCTGTACGGAAGCGAATCATGGATAATTAAAAAGAGAGATCTAAACAAAATTCAAGCAACAGAAATTAGATTTCTCAGGAAAGTTAAAGGCTATTTAAAACAAGACCATATATAAAACGAATATATCCGAAAAGAACTGGGTAAATACAGGTATCCCACGAACCATGGGTTACTCCCATAACTTCTAAACAGTCCAGGATATCCAAATGCAGTTTTCGCTGAACAATATGGAATCATGGCGCAAGTACGGTAATATGCCATAGAGAAATTATCTATAATATTTTTTTTCAAGAATTTTCATCATCTTTGATTTTTTAAATAAAACTATATATTTTTCTCACCAGCAATGGATACATCATGAAAAGAGGAATAAAATGATGTATCATATGTTAGTATTTTGATAGTAATTTGAGTATAAAATTAGACTTTCTGACATGTGATTTTTAAGTAAATGGAGATTTCCTGTAGCAGTCCTTGCAACAGGCGCCTTTGGGGAAGGTGGCCTTCGCGGCGTCGAGACTGTTTCGAGGAGACAGGAGTGTGAGAGGGGTGGCCATGAATGGTGAAGGCGTAACTACAGCAATTCATGGTCTTCACACGAAGATAATATGAACAAAAATCAATATTAACGATTAGAATGAGAGATTGTTTTCCCAAATTGTTCATCTTAATTGAACTTTTGTTTTACTAAAATTCCAAACAACAATAATAAAAAAGAACAAAATAAAAATACTTTGCAGCGGAAGGACGATAATAACAAAGGCCATTTTCAAACTTACAAGAATCGAGCTCAATGTGTTATGGCAGAAACAAGCTATCATTTTTAAACATGAGAAGGAAATGAATGCTTAAACGTTTTCGCTATAATATCTCGATTAATTCTGAAGACATTTTCCATGTTATTAAATGCTACATTATTTACTGTTAATAAACTTCCTATTTAAACATATCAAAAGAACAAAGCAATACATTTTTTAAATAATCTTGACAATCTATCAGTGTAAATTTACCAAACTTTAATAAACATGCACTTCTGTAGTCGCGACTGCTAATACTGATTGGAGAGTTTCTTACTTCATAATGCCACGTGCTGCCACAAACTTGAAAATCCACGGCAGAAAACGAAAGTGTACAGTTTTCTTTTCCATTTATGAACAGCAGTGAACATCAGTAGTCATATGGATGCGAAGTGGACGAGTGATGATCTTATTAAAAATGAAATTGACCAACAAAGAGACGGTGGATGGATTTTTGACAAGTTTGAAAATGATATTTATTATTAAATAAGACATGTTAAATCCAGATGAATCAATGGAAAAACATCTCTCTTTCTGATCGTTAAAATTGGTGATTCTTATACCGTTTTTCATTTGCAACACTGGTGCGCACCCAGTGCGCACTCAGGGTAGATTTCGTGTTCCATTCGACCGCTAGGGCGCACCAGTGCAAAGAAGCGCATGTTCCATTCGCACAATCATACGGAACCAGGGCGCACTCGGGGCGCCCTAAACAGCACTGACGATCGCGTCAGTGCAGTCCAGTGCACCGGGCCATTGTGAGGTTAGGTACGGAAGTTATCCGTGCTGATTTGGATTCGTGGTGAAATTGTGAAGGCAATTGAGGATGTACTGTCTCGCAGAGATACTTTGAATGATGAAGTATATTATGTTTTGCAAGAAATGTCTTAAAATCATTTTTGTGACTCGCGAAGTTCGCAAAATTAGTTTGTGTTTTCCCAAAATTTAACCTTTAATAACTTTATGTTAACAAATCCAGTGCTATTTAGAATCCAAAGCGTAGGTATGTCTCAGTTTCGAAACGCTAATAAAGTGAAAATAAAAATAGTAACCCTTACAAAATCATTCAAATGTATGTGCCAAGAAATGTTTCTCGCACGCCCATACATATACCATCGGAAATGATTATGTTAATATTGTTGTGGTTTTCAATAACCAAACAATTCTGCTGAAGCTTTCCAGTTCAAAATCTTGTGTACTATAGCAGTCACTGGAAAATCACGAAAAATCAAATTTCGACAGATTTCGACAGAAGAGAAGCATTTGAAGTTTTCGTAGTTTTTAAATAAAGAAATCACACGTTAATAATTTATAAATTAAGAATTAAGAATTACCAAAAGACTACATAAAAATATAACAATGATCAGAATTCAAAATTATTATTTTTCGAGTTCCATCAGAGTGACAGACCAAGAACAGCTATCTATAATCTCACTGCGTAGCGCACACGCACTGACTCAGTTCCGGAATCCGTTTCATTCGTGGCTGCCCTTCACGCGTGTGGGGCAGCACTGTTGCGGAGCGATGACGTTTTTGCCCTGCACTAGGGTGGGTTTCGGTGCAATGAATGGAAAACGCTATAAGCGTGACTTCTGAGTCAAGACCATGGATTGCTGTAGTTATGTCTCTTATCCCCAACCCCATGCAACAGTATTGACGCTGCGAAGGCCAACTTTCTCCGAAGGCGAGAGTTGCATGAGATGCTACACGAAATATTGTCCGTTTAACTCAAAATCACAGATCAGAAAGTCGAATTTTATACTCAAATTACTATCAAAATACTATCATATGGAACATCATTTTATTCCTCTTTTCATAATCCATTGCTGGTGAGAAAAATACATAGTTCCATTTAAAAAATGAAAGATTATTATATTTCTCAGAAAATAAAAATATAGACAATTTCTCTACGGCATGTTACTTGCCCCATGATTCGGTACTGTCCAGCGAAAAATGTATTTAGATATCCTGAAGTGTATAGAAGTTATGGAGTTGGTCCATAGTTGGTGGGATCCTCTATAGTATCCTCCATAATATAAATGAAAAGATGGAAGAATACAGAGATTATGGAAGCACCGGGTTAAAAGAATGGATGAAGAAAGAATTCCAGAACTAGTGATGAAGTACTCGTATCATCCGAAAGGACGAAGAGATGTCGGAAGACCCAGGAAGAGATGGTCTTGGAGTGCAAGTGACGACGGAACAGGCAGTAGTGCCTAATACTTAAAAAGAAGACGAATATGATGATGAAGTTTTTTTATTGAAGTTTAACGGTCCAAACAACGTAGTAAAAACATGGCGGAATATTTCTTTTAACGACCCGCAAAACACGTAGATGACTTCAGGTAACGTCGTTAGCACCGCTGTGTTCGTAACGAGGAAAACGTGAAGTGGATGCCCTTCGCGATAAGACACCGCCCTGTCAGACGGTCGTATGAACACGCCAAATTTCGGGCACCACGCCGCCCCGCCGTCCCGCTGACCTTGCCTCCGCGCCGCGCCGCTCTCACTGCCGGGAGCGCGCAGTCCGACGGAAATCCGATCGTGCGAATCCTCGCGATGCGCCGAGGCGTGAGGCGAGCCTTCTGGCTCAATTGGCCGCATGGGAAGCTGAGCGTGTGGGACAGGCGCCGACCTTGGCGTCTGGACGCGTCGACGGCGCGGCGCGGCGCGAAGCGGAGGCCGGTGCCTTTGAGGCGAGCGGGAGGCCAAGAGCGCCGTGCCACCGCCGCCACCCGACACAAAAGGGCAAATCGTCGGCGCTCAATGGGAGGGGGGGGGTGGAGCGCGGCCGGGGACAGGAAGAGCCGGAGGCAGGAGCGGGCGGGACGGTTGGGGCGGGGCGGGGAGGGGCGAGCGAGGCGGGCGGGACGGGCGGGACGGGCGGGACGGGCGGGACGGTTGGGGCGGGGCGAGCGGGGCGGGGCAACCGGGGTGGGGCGGACGGGGCCACCGGGGCGGGGCGGGCGGGTCGAGCGGGGCGGGGCGGTCGGGCCGGGCCAGGCGGGACGAGCGGGGCGGGTAATTGGCACGAGGCGTGGGTGACGCGTGACGGGTACCAAGGAAGGCTTAAGAAAGTATTGGAGGGGAGAGGCAAAAGAAGCAATTTTTATTAATGTTGAATTATTTTATTGTAGAACCTTTAAATGTGTACATAACTTTACATTGCTTTATTTTCATTTATATGCAATTCAGTTATAAAATCTGTCTGACATGGCTCAGGGCAACAGCGTTTGATACTACATCATCTCTGTCCAGGAGGTTCTAGGACTCGAGTTCCAACGTTGACCGATTTTCGACACGAGATAGATAGTTAAGTGGAATTCACCATTCTCTGATCAATGCCAGGCAAATGCCGAAGTAGTAATTGAAAAAACGTGACATGAACTTTGCATGATCTTTCCTTCTTCGTCCACAACGTTTCATCTCTCCTTTCTCACTATGCCTACACTTACAAGCACCACACCACCGCTCATGTTGGGAGACCCGTCGGGACCTAAAGTTTGCCCAAACAGGGGCGGTGACCTTTCTTCATGTTGGTTGACATTACGTTGTTCAGTTTACATATTAACTGCGCAAATGTTTGATGATATTCATCTACCTTATACTAACTTAAACTAACTTTAACTTAAAATTATACACTTACAATTATTTTAAAAAAATGTAGCGGGAGAGGAAGCAGGAAGCACCTCAGATAAGTATTATTCCAGGTTTGCGAATAGTTTATAGAATGAATGAAGTGGGTATCTGTTATTAATACTTGTAGGATATTTGGGGTTTTTCCAGTTTACAGAAGGATAATGCTTGTATTTGGGGAAGGTTTGTATAAAAATTGTGTGAGAGGTAGGCTATTTGATTTTTTATTGTGTTTATATTCAAATCATTATGCAGCTGGTTGTTACTGATGAACCAAGGTGCTTTTGTGATTAATCTCAGGATTTTATTTTGGATCACTTGCATTTTGTTTAGGTTTGTATTGGCAGCTTTGGTCCAGATGGGGCAAGCATAAAGTAGAGTCGGCCGCATTATTGTTTTGTAGAGTAATAGTGCATTAGATGTGGAGAGGTGACTGTGTTGATTCAGTAAGAGTCGTAGTTGAATTAGTTTAGTTTTGGCTTGCTGAGTTTTGACCTCTAAATGTTGTTTCCAGTTGAGTCGAGTATCGAAGTTTAAGCCCAAGTATTTTATTGTTTTGTTTGTTGGTGTCCAATTGATGTCGTTATTTACGAAGAGTGGAAAAGGATGTGTGAATGGTTTTAATGTGAATATTTTTGCTACAGATTTTGTTGGGTTCAACTTTATTTTCCAAATATTAGCCCAATTTGCAAATAAATTTACATGATTTTGAAGCTGTGTTTGAAGAGTTGTTAAAGAGTTCTCTGAGATGTAGAGTGCAGTGTCATTGGCACATTGAACAGTGTTAGGGGCGGTGGCCTGCTGGCGGAGAATATCTAGAAAGTAAAGGGGAAATCCCGCAAACCGACTTGTATATCGGCGGCAGGTCTCATGTTCTAGGGTTTAACACCGCTGTCTCCCATGAAAACATGCGGTTCACTTTAGGGACTAATGGCTCAGCCGTTGTCGTGCCAAGAAACACAAAATAATCAATCAACCGAGAATAAAACGTCGAAAAAATTATTTTTATTAATATTTCTAGTAGTACTACTTTTTCCACAACAAATAATGTTAACTTCATCTTGGAGACAATCTTTAAAGCACTATATATTAAAATTCCTAAATTGAAAATGTTATCGATACATTAATAAATAATGAATCATTTTAAATCACAAATTTAAAAACAAATACTTTCTCATATAAGTACGGAGTAATATTCGTAGTATAGAGAAAGTTCGTAATACTGCGGAAAGTCGACTTCGAGATTTCAACGGAAATACACATTTTACGATCCTCTGCTATCGAAAAATTGGTTTTCTTCGTCTGTTCGTCAGTCCGTCTGTGAACACTACTAGCGCCTAAATCATGCATAGGATTTGTTTTGAAATAGAAGAAACCTCTGTCCATCTGGTTCTAGTTAAAGCTTTCAAATTTTAAAAAACATTTTTTAAAATTTTGGGGTACATTACATGAAGTCCCCCGAACATTTTCAAAATTTTCTCAAAAAGGTTCCAAATTTTTTCTTTTAATTTCTTGTAAGAATAGAGTAAAATACACTTATAAAGGTGGCGTAGGTCCGACTTTCAGGATTAACACTGAATTTTCGAAAATTGCAATTTTTTATTTTTTTCAGCGTCTTCTTACAAGTACAAAATTAAAAATCAAACAAACAAGTCTTGAAAATGGCTCGAAATTTATTAAAAAATTTTTTCAACGAGTAGTGCTAATTGCACTGTTTAAAATGATTTTTCTATAATCTGTTTTTTCAAAAATTACACAAATGTATCTTTTTTTAATATCTCTCACACCGTAAATATGCACATTTCCTGCGATTTGTAAACACTATTGCATTTACGAGTTAAAGTACCTCAAATTACTTCAATTGAATTTTTTCGAAAACTCAAAAAGTTTCTGTGAAAAAGAACATCAAATTTCGCATTTACAGTAATTGATTGATTGATTGATTCATGTTTCTGGGCGCGTCAACTACTCAGGTCATTAGTCCCGTTAGTGTAGTGCATGTTTTTTCTCGGGAGATGGCGGTGATCTTCCCCCGCTGGATGGCTAGATCCGGCACCGACCTACCGTCGGCTAGTGGGGTTTCCCCCTA
This sequence comes from Teleogryllus occipitalis, assembly GCA_011170035.1. Taxonomy (NCBI): domain Eukaryota; kingdom Metazoa; phylum Arthropoda; class Insecta; order Orthoptera; family Gryllidae; genus Teleogryllus; species Teleogryllus occipitalis. Next base: position 74,404 of record BLKR01009334.1, read on the forward strand.
ATCAGGACTCTCCCACCAGCGGGGCACCGCCCCAGCCGGGACAAGCTCTCAGCTCCCGACCGGTCTCCCGGGATATGTGGTAGTGTAGTGCATGTTAGTGTAAGTGTGTGTGTGTAATGGGAGAGGATAAGACAAGGAATGGGAAGGATAGATCGCGCGCGGTCCGTGGCCCGTTTGATAGGGTACTGCTCCGGCATTCGCCTGGTGTTGATCGGAGAAACCACGGAAAACTACCGATCAGAGCAGCCGGCCGCTAGAATTCTCCTCCAGACAGCGACTGAATTCGACCTAGCTGAAAAGCTAGTGCCGAAAATCCTGCCGCCGTCAGGACTCGAACAGGATTCTGACCTCCCGGTCGTCGACCTCCCGGTTCGTCAGGACTCTGACCTCCCGGTCAGAGGCGCTGCAGTGCATTTACAATAATGCTGAATTGCCATTTTCTTAAAAACGTCTCCAAATATTACAATGTAAATTGTCATTTAAGTCAAGGTTTTACTCTTCTTTAATAATATTAATGTAATATTTCGCTTCTACTATTACGAAACCCAACAATTGAGAAAATGTCAAAAAATATACATTGGGCGGCGATAGATAGCAGCTGGCAAGAGGATGGGGCAAGACCGTAAAGCCAATCCACACCAAGAAAATTAAAAAAGTTTACTACGAGAGAGTCTAGGCTATTCTATAGGACCACTAGTTAACTGATACGTTATTGCTTGTTATTCCCTTCGATACGAAGCTCGATATACGCTGTTTAACTTACCTGGATCGAAAGGATCGTGGTTACGAGGGAAATATGAAAACAATTGAATGATGTTGCATGTTCTTATGGAGGGAATTACCAGAGGGAATTAGAGGGAATAACGGGAGTTAAATATGAAAAGACAGAGTCAAGTTAACATCTACTTAATTCCTAAATAAGTAAATCTGAATCAAGAAAATTAGATAAAAAATTATATTGTGTATATTAGAACCATTACACAATATTATATCATTAGAACCCTTACAACGCCCTTGGTGCGTAAATAACTAATCTTAATCCTGCTCAATTTCAAGGAGAAACCACAGTCCCCATGAGTTGCTTGGGAGTCACGCAAGGCGAGAGCGGAGATGGCAGGGCGACCGTCTGACGTGGGCGTCGTGGCGGGGGACGCGGCGCAGCCTCGGGTGTGAGTTTGGAAGGCGGTATCCACGAGAGTATGTGCGTGGCGTGGCGAGCAACGCTTGGTGGGAGAACCGGGAGAGGTGGCTCAGGGCATCGAGTGATGTCACTGCAGTGTCTCTGACCGAGAGGTCCTAGGTTCGAGTCCCGACCGCGGCACGATTTTCGACACTATCTACATAGCTGGGTGCACTTCAGTCGCTGCCTGGAGGAGAATTATAGCCACTGGCTGCTCTGAACAGTAGTGTTCCGTGGATTCTCCGATCAATACCAGGGGAATGCCGGAGCAATGCCCTAACAATCGGGCCACGGACACGCGCGATGTTTTTATTTCTCTTCCTTGTCTTACCCTTATCCCTTACATTCACACTCGTACACATACATGCACTACACTACCACACTTGTCGGAAGCTTAGAGTGTGTCCTGGCGGGGGCGGTGACCCGCTGGTGGGAGATACCTGGTAGAGGAAACCCCATTAGCCAAAGGTAGGTCGGCGCTGGATATCACCTTCTAGCGGGGAAAGATCACTGCCACATACCGTGAAGAAACATGCGCTACTCTTATGGGGCAAAAAATCTTAGCAGTTACCTTGCTCGGAATCATCAATCAATTAATCAATCAATCAATCAAGTGTTGTGGAACGGTGGTCGTCTGTGAAGGGGAGGGGACCGGAACGACGCGGGAGGCCGGTCGGAAGGGGTTGGATGGGTGACGCTGATGTTCAATGGAGAGGGTGCGGAGGGAATGCCTCGTGTAGACGGTGACATTTTCCGTAAAATAGTTTTACAAAACGTTTCTTAAAACGTAAACTTAAAAAATGTATCTTTCACGCGGAAAAAGTCGGATCTTTATAAAAAAAATTATAAAATAGAACAAGTCCTATTTTCATCAAATAATTTCACGCAGCATTCAATCAGTACTCGCGAATGCTGTTGAGAGCAACGGCACTGGTGAGAAAACGGCGAAGTTCACATGACAACATACTGAGCTGTATTTTGGAATGTGCGTTTATATACCTCAAGCGAAACACGTCATGAACATAAAACATTTTATGGTTTACGAGTTCATTACAACGTGTTTATGGACCTGAAACAAAACACGTGAAGGTAAACGTATTACCCTTGCGGGACTTTCGGATTCTTTATGCCCGCGCGGACCTATTTAATTCTATTATGCCGGCTATACCACCAACAACACAAATAACTCATGTTTTATGGATTCGATTTATTAAAGTAATGCAGCACGAAAACACAATAAATAAATGATATAATGCTTAAATGAGATTGACTGATTAGTGATTCCGGGCGCGTCAAGTGCTAAGGTCATTAGTCCCTTAAGTATATTGCATGTTCTCTTATCGTGAGAGGTGGCGGTGATCCTCCCCCGCCCAATGCTGGATGGCTGATTGATTGATTGATTTTTCGTGTTTCCGGGCGTGTCAACTGCTTTAATCATTAGTCCCGGTAGTGTAGTGAATGTTTTTTCTCGGGAGATGGTGGTGATCTTCCCCCGCTGGATGGCGAGATCCAGCGCTGACCTACCGTCGGCTAGTGGGGTTTCCCCCTAACCAGGACTCTCCCATCAGCGAGGCACCGTCCGGGACAAGCTCTAAGCTCTCGACCGGTCTCCCGGAATGTGAGGAAGTGTAGAGCATATTAGTGTAAGTGTGCGTGTAAGGGGATAGGATAGAACAAGGAAGAGGAAGGACAGATCGCGCGCGGTCCGTGGCCCGGTTGGTAGGGTACTGCTCCGGCATTCGCCTGGTGTTGATCGGAGAAACCACGGAAAACTACCGATCAGAGCAGCCGGCCGCTAGAATTCTCCTCCAGAGAGCGACTGAATTCGATCTAGCTGAAAAGCTAGTGTCGAAAATCCTGCCACCGTCAGGGCTCAGCATTATTTTATGTTTTTGCCCCAACTTTAATCTCGAAGGCCTGTGTCCCGAGGGTTGGATATCGCTCTCGACGCAAAAACACCTAATTAACGCCCTAGATATGTAAATAACTCTTATGTACGTTTCATAAAACTCGTTTATAAAACCTGCTTAGGGGCCCAATTGATGTCCCTACAGTGCCTCTGACCGGCAGGCACTAGGGTCGCGACTGGAGTGGTGCCCCGCTCGTGGGTGATACCTGGTTGAGGGAAACCCTGCAAGCTTACGTGTAGGTTAGCGTTGGATCTCAGCATCCATCGCGGGAATATTTTCATTGATTGATTGAATAGTGATTTCGGGAACGTCAATTGCTAAGGTCGTTAGTCTCATAAATGAGGTGGATGTTTTTCCTTCGGGACGTGGCGGTGAATTCCCCCTGCTGGATGATGAGATCCGGCACCGACCTTCTGTCGGTTAGCAGGGTTTTCTCCAACCAGATATCTCCCACCAGCGGAACAAGCATCATTTGGGATAATCTCTAAGTTCCCGTCCGGTCTCCCAGTATGTGAGGTAGTGTAGTGCATGTGTGTGTATGTATAAGTAAGGGATGAAGATAGGACGAGGAGAGGAAGGATCGCGCGCGGTCCGTGATGCGTTTGTTGGGAACTGCCCTGGCATTTGCCTGATATTGATCGGAAAACCAACGGAAAACTAGCAATCAAAGAAGCCGATCTAATGAATTCGACTTAGCTATCTAGCTAGAGTCGAAAACCGGTCAACGTTGGGACTCGAATCCTAGAACCTCCTGGACAGAGATGCTGCAGTGTCAAACGCTGTGGTCCTGAGCCATTACAGTCAGATTTTTTATTCCTGAATTGTACAGTCAGCGACTGAACTCGACCGAGCTGAAAAGCTAGTATCGAAAATCCTGCTACGGTCGAGACTCGAAGCTAGAACCTCCCGGCTGGAGGCACTGCAGTGACATTATTTGATGCCCTGAACCACCTCTCCCGGTCCAGCGCAGGAAGATCACCAGCATGCCGCACTAAAAACATGCACTATACGTAAGGGACTAAGGACATTATCAGTTAACGCACCCGGAATCATTAATCAATCAATCGTTTTATAAACAATCTGACGGTGCACAGTAGGCATAACGGAGTAGGTAGTGGGAGAAGAGTGGCTTCTCTTTAAGGAGTTTGCGCACGCCATAGCGGACAGCACTATCGATGTTCTGCACATGCGCAGATCCACTAAAGTGATGCGAAAGTGGAACTGCGCATGCGCTGAAGATCGACAGTGCTTTAACGTTTGAGGAAGCACAAACTCTACATTGTGAGCGGCTGCCCGCGATAAGCGTCCTTCGAGCTGCGAACCGCCTTATCGAAGCGGGCAGCGGAGGCGGCTTCACCCTTGGCCGCCCGCACGCAGTGGGCGAGATGGGTGGCCGAATTTATGCGCTCACCCAGAACGTCGCGTCGTATGAGCTCTTGGCTTTTTTTTTTCTTTTGTCTGACGCGTGTTGTCTTTCTTTTCAGTACGCACTCCTCTTGTGAACGCACCAAGTTGACTTCGTTTGCATATGAACAAAGTCATGCCATAAGACATTATCAAGCCGTGTAATCTGTCATGCGTCTTTTTTTGTTTTTCTTGTCGTTACACGCATTCTTTACGCCCGAACATAAGTCACTTTCTTTTTTTTCTTTTGGGTAGTTCGGCTAGAACTCAACCGATAGGTAGGTGGAGAAGTAGACTTAATTTCCTGGTCTATCCTTACAATAAATTACACCGGCACACCAAAAAAAAACAGGTGTCAGACTCAAAGACTTGACACATGTTTCTCTGTGTATTTCGACACGCTGAATTCGACTCTGAAGTCTGAATTACGCCACCGTCCTCCGCTTTTCTATATCGCAAAAAAAAACATCGTGAAATTGTTGTTTTTTTTTGTTTTGTTTTGTTTTCGGGGATTTTTGTCAGACCCAAAGACTTGACACATGTTGACGCGCAAAATACTAATCTGAAGCCAGAATTGCGCCACCACCCTCTAGTTCACTTTTTATATCGCGAACCCCCCCCCCCCCCTTTGTTATGCGATTCAAAAAACTGGAGGGTGGTGGCAAAGTTCTGGCTTCAGTTCCTGATCTTTTGTAGGCCGAAATTGTTAGAAGTTTAGTAACGTTTGATAACCCTTTTCAGAAACGTCAAATAATATTCTTTCCATTAATACACATCTTAATAATTATTAAAATTTTGGCTAAGGAAAACCGGAATTCCTTTTTGCTCGGAAGGGTATATCGCCTGATTGCAGACAAACTTCCCAGGCTCTCGGTTTGAATGAGAAGAGGATGTTTCCAAACTGTCCACAGGAGGAAAGCGGTACAGCAGTTAAAAGTCATTTCGGTGTTGAAATGACGCGGCCTACTTTAAGCGCCTGATGATTCGTAACAATGTTAAACGCAGAAACATTGGTAAATTGACCCGTTGAAGTTGATAATACAATTACATGCAATTATCTGATTGACAGAGAAGACATCTCACTGCACATTCATGTTTTAACATAGTAGATTTTAACAAAATGTTCTAAACAATAAACTATACAATATAAACGGACTAAATTTATGTTTTTTTTTTCAATAAAACTATTTGAAACTTCTATTTAAATTAAACCAATTGCAAAAATACTTTATTTTTTCTTGAAATCGTTATGAAAGAAGGTCTTGTTTGTCTAAGCAGGCATACGAGTATTTGCAGTCAGAGCAAATTGGAAAAACGCCAAAACATGTAGCAGCCCGCTTGTCCTCACTTACATCTTGTTAACGCTTTCTACCAATCCACTGAAAGAAAAACTGCACAAGATTTTAAACTGAAAAATTACTCACCCCGCCATACACACTCCATGCAAGCATTGTTGACTTCGAACTTATGACTACCTCTTTTCTCAAGGGTGTAAATACAACTTTTAACAATCGTACATAGTTAAAAATCTTAGTTTCCACGAAGACCGAGTCTTCACAAGGGTCCTCGCGACACCCCATCGCGACAACCCCACCGAAACCTAATTAGCGACTCTTAGTCCAAGCGGCCCCTTCAGACGGGGACAGCAGCTCACCGGGATTAACGCGAATACGAGACGAGCCCACCGCCGTGCCCAATCCCGGCCCCCCTCTTTCAGGAGTTGCGGACAGACCTTCTCGTCAACACTACTGCAGCATCCATCACCGCTACCGTCGTTCCCGCCATCTTCGCCGTGAGCATGCCGCCGCCGAAATCGCCCCACCCGAATCGTCGTGGAAAGCCGTTCTCGCCATCGGCAATGCAGCAGCCATCACCAACGCCACTGCCGTCGCTCCCGCCATCACCGCCGCAAGAACAGCCACCTTCGCCGTGACTATTGCCACCGTCGCCGCCGCCGCTCGCGCCGCCGCCGTCTCCGCCGCCGCCGCCGCCGTTGCCCTCGCCGTCGCCTTCGCCTTCGCCTTCGCCGTCGCCGTCGCCGTCGCCGTCGCCGTCGCCGTCGCCGTCGCCGTCGCCGTCGCCGTCGCCGTCGCCGTCGCCGTCGCCGTCGCCGTCGCCGTCGCTGTCGCCGCCGCCGTCGCCGCCGTCACCGCCGTCGCCGCGGTCTCCGTCGTTGCCGCCGTCGCCGTCGTCCGCCCTCGCCCTCGCCCTCGCCCTCGCCCTCGCCCTCGCCCTCGCCCTCGCCCTCGCCCTCGCCCTCGCCCTCGCCCTCGCCGTCGCCGTCGCCGTCGCCATCGCCCTCGCCCTCGCCCTCGCCCTCGCCCTCGCCCTCGCCCTCGCCCTCGCCCTCGCCCTCGCCCTCGCCGTCGCCGTCGCCCTCGCCCTCGCCCTCGCCGTCGCCGTCGCCGTCGCCCTCGCCGTCGCCGTCGCCCTCGCCGTCGCCGTCGCCGTCGCCTTCGCCGCCGCTGCCGCCGCCGCCGCCGCCGCTGCCGCCGCCGCCGCCGCCGCCGCCGCCGCCGCCGCCGCGCGTGGGTGAAGAGCTTACGCAATGGCTGCCCGTCGCGGTGTCCCTGCGCGGCGCCACCTCCTCTTGCGCGGCTTCCTGCCTTCGGGTGCACCGCGCGGTCGGGCGGCCGCAAGGCGTCAAAAGCGCACGCGCCGTGTCTACGCCCTAAGTGGCATCGGCGTTAACGCTGCCATTGTCAAATGATAGAAAGTTTTTGCAAGACGGGAAATCCATTGTTGTAGTACGTAAACTTTATCGCCAATAGGAATGAAAGTATCTTCAGAAAAATGAGTTTGTGCATGTCGTCCAATCGAAAACATACGTTAAAACTAGGAAATAATTGGAACTGAATACCTCAAACAGGATCTAAAAGCTTTAATTGACTATCTGTGTATCTCTGAGTCCATTTTTGCTTTTATAAGTATTACAAGGTAATAAAACGACTGATAGGCACCTATGTGAAATAAAAGGAGCCTCAATACATACATCACCTCCCAATCCTTAACAATTACGTTCATTTCCGACAGATTTTAATTAACTTAAAAATTAGCTATTGCCTTCTTATATTGGCAATATGGATATTGTATTTTTCATTGCTTCCATGCTTATTGTGTGTTAGCGTTAAATTCATGTTTAGAGGAGGTGGCGAAAACTACGTTAAGTGTAAGTTACGAACACATTTGTCGTAGATGACAAAACAGGGAGAATGTCAGGACCCGTCGATCGAAATCCCGTCATTCGATGCCGGCGCATGCGCAGTTTAGTTCTCCATAGAATTGTCGTGTTACGTCTTTCAAATGAACGACTTGCAAAAACTCTCTGTTATGACATCGCGAAACTGAGTACGTTTCCGTGAGAAATTATTTGCGAGAATTGTAGATCGAATTTCGTGGAACGAGAAGTCCTTTGTTCGAGTCCGACATTGGCAGATTTCTGCCACCAGCTTAGGCGTTGATGGCTTGTTGCTCCACTCGGTCGTTCCCGTGCTTTCATCTATCTCATTCATCATTCTATGCTTTTCCCGGAACAGAGACAAACAACGGACCACGGACAGTGCTCGATCCATTCGGCTCCTTCTCCCACCCTTAACCACAGGACGATAAGCTGATTCCCTCGCTCCACGTTGCTTTATATATTTATTTAGTCAAAAACTGTATGTGACATATGGGGGATAAAATCATCTGCACACGCTTTCTTGAGTTTCAGAATCCCTTCCCAACGATTTAACTATTAATAGTTGAAAGATGAAAAAATAATAGTAAATAATAATAATAATAATAATAATAATAATAATAATAATAATAATAATAATAATAATAAATTTTAAAAAGCAAGAGATTAACATTACAAAAACTAGATATTTTCGTTGCCAATTATAGAAACATTATTTTTAACGGTAAACGAACGAACAGATTTAATTTTTCTGTATTGCGAACAAAATAGAAACTCACCCAAAGCTCTACTATCACTACAAGTAAAAGGAAAGCTCAACAAAACGTGCACATAGTGAAGCTCCATTGCTTTATTTTGCTTTATATAGCTTTACATTCCTTATTCCTCATGATCCCTAAAGGCTCGGGTAGTACGCTTTGGGAGTAAGCGGATGTCAGGTGATCAGGTGTCGATCCCAATATCACAAACGGAGATACATGGAACACATCGCAGTACCCCCATTTTCACTGATCATGTCTTGCGCAATCCTTGAAAAAACACCTGATTTTCAAAATGACACTGTTTATATTTACCATCATAGTGAGTTGATGTGTGGACGTGTGTTGCGCAACATTTACGGCGTCAGGTTTGCTTTTACGAGTTTTCCAAGATCGTTAATTTTTTACGGTACAAGATTTTTTTATTATTCTCTATTATTTATCGCAATATCATTTTATAGTTCAGTTATACTCACGAGAGAAAAAGTGTAGCTCTCCAGGAATGGCAGATGCCCAGGGAACTAATTTTTATGGGTGAAAAAAATGTATTCACGTCCAAAAACATTAATGCATATTAGCCATTACAATAGTAAACAAAAGCAAGAACGTGAAACGAAATACCTAATTAATGTCTGCTCATTATTTTAATGAATGAGACACAAATTTCTTAAATGAAATATTTCGATGTAATATGTAAATTGAATTCAAAGTGAAATTATATTTGCAGAAGGAAATCCTTTCTTTAATTTAATTACAGAATAAATGCGTTCTTTATCGTTGTAATTAAGGAAATGCATACGTTTGCATATATAAATGGTTAAAACCTGTTAATATATGAATATTTTGTATATGTGTTTATGCATTTAATTACGCGCTTACGCACATCTGTAATTAAATGTGTCCGACAAAAAGCTGTTCTGACAGTATAATTCGTCTTTCTGGGTCATATCCTTTCAACTTTCGAACCTTGATAAGTCAAAAGATTTGATAACTTAATTTTTCTCATTTCTCTGTTAGACTTCTTATTTAACACATTAAAAACAGGTTAATTTCATAGCTCATAATCAAATGTCTTGGCTAATTTATGCCTCCTCAAAATTGTTTAGATGAAACGAAGGCAAAATCATATTCAAAGAAAAAATGATCTAAATAATATTTACGAGAAGTATCAGAGATGCAAAGAAAAGAGTTAACTTAATTTTTTTCTTGTTTTGTCCGACACTGAAGAATACAATGCACATAAAGGCATAGGAGTGGAATTTTCTTCTCTAGGAGACGGTCCATAAGCATGAGTCATCTAATAGTACATGAGCAATTATTATCATCACAACTTGATCATGTTTGGTAATATAATTGCGACGCAACAAAAGGCAATGAAATTACTCCCCACAGGCAAGTTTTATACAATAATTCATTGTATTTATCTTGAGGAGCTTTCAGCTATCAGTACGTAATAAATGATGTAATACAGAGGAACATCGATTACTCGAAAACCTCGATATCTGGACTTTTTTTCATTTCTCCTTCACCGTACATATCTTCCATTACACGGTTTATTTAAATCGATGGGTCAAATATTATCTGAAGCTCGCTCATGGCACATAGCGAAGTCGCTAGCCTTTCACCACTGAGGAACGAATTCGATTCCCGTCGAACCTCATGAGATATTTGCTACAACAAATCGAGTTTGGCTGCTTCACAAAGGCTAGTCCAACCCCTGTGAAGTGCTCTAAACCCTACCCCTATCTTTATTCCTTCCCAATTCTGGCCGGTGGGCAGTAACGCAGGAGCGCGTAGCAGGAGACACGTACGCGGAGATGCTACCTGGCGGTCCTCTTGACAACTGACTGCGACGAGACGTGACATGACATAAAATTAATGGAGGATTACTCCCCAGCCCAAAGTCAACGCCACTTAAAGGACTTGGAGACACGTTGTGTCAATTTGTAGACGCAACAAATTAAAAAAAAGAAAGAAAGCATTTTGGAGGACGAGAGCTACGGCCATTTTGACAATTCCTTGAATTTCACACCTCATTCAATAAGGAAATCTTGCACAAGGAGAGGCGACACGATATGATTGTACGGTAGAAACATTCACTTGACGTGTATTGTTTAAAAAATTCGGCACGTTCTTCACATTTTCGTTTTAAAATTAGGCAAACGGAAGATCGTGATCTATGACGGCAGTGTGCTACTGACGCTAAATTCCCATAATGCAACATCCTCAACTCGCATTTATTCGTCAGCCCACCAATGATGTAGCATCGTTAGGATATCAAATGCCAGCTTAGGCTTCAGCGGCTGGAGTCCGTACCTGCTTGGCTGTTCGGGAGATGCCGCGACTTAATAACAGGTGTCAGCGTTTCGGCCGCCATTCTACGGCCTTCCCCAGCATTTCGCCCTGAGAAAGGTTGCATAATGGCAGCCGAAACGTTGGCACTTGTGCCTAGGACGCGGCGTCTCCCGGACAGCCAAGTAGCTAATGAGGATATCGAGATACCAGCTCACTTTGCCAGGGTTAGGAACAAATAACCTTTTTCGCTTCACACAACTTGTATCGTTCACACAAAGTATAGTAAGTTCACACAAAATAAAATTCACGTGATTACATTCCGATGCAATATTGACATCCGATAAAACGCTATTGTAACTTTAGAGTTAGAGCATCCGCAGAGGACAATAGCGAATTCTCCGGTACACCGCGTATTCCGCCGGTATAACTAGTAATGCGAAGTGTATAATAAATATTTCATAATTTTTATAATGCTCTAAAACATTATTGAGATTTTGGAAGCTTTAAAAGAGATGCGAAAAAATAACTGTTTTGCTTCCGAGAGCCAGTCAGTCTTCCGCATCCGTAAGCGATATGAAGTGCATTAGAATGTGAAGTATCAAACAGTTCTTAATGCGGCCTAGAGAATTCGCTAGCGCTGGCGAAGGCACCGCATGCCAGCCGTGATAACCTAGGGCTCCTCGTGTGTCAAGGGCGGGGAGAGGGGAGAATGCGCGGCTGGACGGTCGGTAGGCACCGCAATATTTTGCGGTGAACAGTCCTTCTCTGGTCGTTCGTACGTGACGCTCCTCTCAAGTTTGTGTGAAAATGGAGTGTGTTCATGATCTACGAGTTAGTGGTTTGTGTAATTGTTTTATAGAACAATTATTAAGGATCGAATTTCATAGTATTGGGATTTCAAAAAAGCTCAAAGTAAAAGACAACGGTAGAGGTCGCTTCCATAAAGTGCGGTGTACTTAAAATGATGTCGAGGATTCGCCACTGGCAGAGGCTGAAAAGAGCGTTCGCATCGTAATCACTTCGGTGCAAAAACCGCTCCATTGAGTGGATGGCCCCCGCGGTGGACTTTCTCCGAAGTGGCGTGCCTCGCGCAGGCGGGCGGGCGGGCGGGCGGCGCGGCGCGGGGGCGGCATCCGCCGGAGAGCGCGCGCTCGTCGCTCGGCTGCTGCGTGCGCGCTCCAAGGGCGCCGCCAACGACCGCCCAGCGCCGGCCGGCCACGCTCGCCTATGCGGCACGTGGCAGCAGGGCGGAGCCACACAATTTGGGGTCCGGGGCAATGCTGAAATGTAGACCCTCCCCTCCCGAAAAAAATTAAAAATGTGAAAGAATGTATCAAGAAATTATGTGTTATTTGATTTCGACAAATAACAAAAATTGCTTTGCACAAATAACAAAAATTGTTAAGCTAGAAAAAGGTTTTGGAAGTATATTTTAAAAAATAGCCTCTAGGATGGCCGATGGACAGCGTACTAGCTTCCCGTGCTGTGATCCCGGGTTCGAATCCAGGTCAAGGCAAAAATAGAGTTTTAGCTTTCCTTTAAAATCGTCCCAGTTTCTGTAGCTGTGTGACGAAGAACAGCTCAAGCAGGCGAATCTTGCTAGTTACGGTGAAAGAGAACACGTCATGTTCGCCTCATGTCGCTCTTACCCCCAAGCATGGGAATTTAACTAGGTCCAGGCATGAGGGGCACCCGGTAGCTACCCGGCGAAGTCGGACTACCGACCCAATAACGCGAAACATCCATTTTAAGTAATAGTTTTAAAAGTATTTAGTGATCAAATAATATAATTTCCATGGTGAGCTTAAAAAGCTAAAAAAATGTTGTATTTATTTCGTGTTTAATAAAATCACTTGTTTAATATAAGGAATAATAAATATGAATTTCTGTAGAATCTATTTTAATGTTAGGGTCATTTTATTCATTTCATAGGGTCATACCTTATAAGTAATCACTATAATTAACTATTTAAGGTAAAAAATTAATTGAAAGGTTTATGAAACATCAGACAACTGTACCGCGACTTCTAAAATTACAATAACGATTTTCTCGAATTCTAATTTCTTTTAAAATGTTTACTGTTTTCCCCAGCAGTCCCATCATCGTGCCCCTTGACTTGCGAGGCTCCGGGCAATAGCGCGGTGTCGGGCCTAGCGCCGGCACTGGTGGCAGGAACACATTCTCAGGATTGATTGATTAATTAGTTTCCGGGTGCGTCTTCTGCTAACTCACTAAATCACTAAGCATACCATGCATACCCAACACACTCGTGCATTGGAACGTTGTGAAGATGATTATGATCGATACTATAATGAACAGTGCAAGAATAAACATCTGTAAGTAAATAAGGAAAATTAAGCAAAACAAAATGTTTTGTGGAGAAATCGGGAACCATTATTATTATTATTATTATTATTATTATTATTATTATTATTATTATTATTATTATTATTATTATTATTATTATTAGCGTATCGGCCATTTCTGACCACGCTACACGTTCTCTTCCAAGGCCCAGTCAAATTATATCCTCGAGAGAGGTGTGTAATTATGGGGTGCAGCTTTTCGGCTGCCTCGCTTAGAAAGACAAGGTCGTTGAGCCTTGAATTATGAATTTTCAGGTGACGAGATGATGATGATGATGATGATCCTGGCCTTTTGAACCATCCCAGCATTCGCCACAAGACCGAAAGAAACATCGGGAGAGGTGGCTCAGTGAATCAACTGATGTCACTGCAGTGCCTCTGACAGGGTGGCCCGAGATTCGAGTCCCGACAGTAGCAAGATTTTCGGCATTAGCTTGCCTGCTAAGTCGAATTCAGCCGTTGTCTGGAAGAGAATTCTAGAGGCCGTCTGCTTTGATTCGATACGGTAGTTTTCCGCGGTTTCTCCAATCAACACCAGGCGAATGCCAGAGCAGTACCCTAACAATTGGGGCACGGACTGCGCGCGATCTTTCCTTCATCTTCCTTGTCCTATTCTCAGTTCTTACTTACACACACATGTAGCACACTACCACACATGCCGGGAGACCGATCGTGAAATTAGAGCTTGTCCCGGCTGGTGGGAGATACCTGGTTGAGGGAAACCCCGCAAACCTACGGTAGGTCTCGATCCTACCGGATCTCGCCATCCAGCGGGAGAAGAACACCGCCACCTCCCGAGGGCAACAGGCACTACGCTTACTGAACTAATGATCTCAAGTTGACGCGCTCAGAATAACTAATAACCAACCAAACGAAGGGAACCACGAAAACCCTGGTCAGGATGGCCGGCCCGGGAATCGAACCCGGGCCTCCCGACTGCGAAGTCAGCGCGCGAGGCCCTGGGCCTCTTCGCTCTGGTTATTTTTTGTTATAATAATAATAATAATAATAATAATAATAATAATAATAATAATAATAATAATAATAATAATAATAATAGCTCCTCGTGTGGCTCATAAGCAGCGTGCTAGCTTTCGGTGAGGTGAGGGTTTGATTCCCGGCCGGAGCAATGAAGTTGTAGCTTTCTAATACAAATCGTCTGTTTCTATAGCTGCATGACGAAAGAAAAAGCTCAGACAGGGAGGGTAAACTGGTTTCGTTGATGGGAATATTCTCTGCTCGCCACTTATCTCCCTTACTCCCAGGCGAGCATAATTAATAAAAACAGTGATTATTATTATTATTATTATTATTATTATTATTATTGTTATTATAAATAGAGTGATAATAATATATGCATGTTAGTGCGCACTTAATTTTGGCATCACCCTGATCACCTCTCAAAATGATGAGAAAGGCAAAACTGTGGATCTTATTTCCAAAGTTACACATTTAAAGTATCCCATCTAAAGTTAAGTAACTCATGTAAAGTTGTCACACAATTTTTCAAAGATGGAAATTATTTAGATACAACCTTAAAGTTCAATATAGGATTCAACGGCTTTCAGCGGCCGTTTAACGTAGGAGAATCGCAATTTTTGTACACAATATGTGGCAGCATGATAGAGAAGTATCTTAAGAAAATATTGACACGTAAAACTAGAAAACAAACGGAAATGAAGATTCATCACTTTGAGAATAAACTCTTCAATTACTTATCTTTTTAAATCACGCATAGGTGAGTGGTTGGTTTACTAGCATTTCAACCCCACGATAGTGGGTCGTATTTTGGCTGAGATACCTGGGTTTTCGAAGGCCGCGAAGTAGGCTACATAGTAATTAGCGGCTTATGACAGAACCGTGGCACATGCCCGACACCTTTGACAGATCTCGTACTAATCTCCTCCAGTAATACATAAATATTACTGAGTTGTTGTGGCGCTGGCGCCCCCTGGCGGTAGAAATGGGAGTCAAAATCCGCTGGCAAATCTGGGAGTCGAAAGTATGCCAGTACAATTCCCATCAAGTTTAGTCCATGGAGGTAGAGGACAATAGATCAATGACCAAGTGTCCGGGTATAACAAACAACATTTACACGCAAAGAAACATTTTTAACTTCGTCTAAATCCTGTGAATTAAGTAAGTAGACATTGGATATTTGTACTGATTAACCGACTTTCTTCTACATTTTGAAATTACGAAAGACTTATGTATTGATTACTGATAAACGTGGCAATGTATACACAATTTTAGTTAACACGTATTATTTTGGCCCTCGCGGTTTAGCTTGTTGGTCAGGTTGCTCACTTTCCATGACGCGCCCCGGGTTCGATTCCTGGTCGGGTAAGATTATATCACGTGTTATTTGATAAATTTTGTGAAAATTGTTACAATTTTACTCTTAGAACTAGTTACACTCTATTTATACTCTTTTATATTTATTTATTTCAACTTTTCACAGATCCAAGTGTTTTATTATACTATATAACCTCATATATTAAACATGAGGTTAGTTATCAAGTGATTTTGTTATATTATTTATTCCCTAACAGCCCAAAATATTTGTACACAAATATTATACTCGTATTTATAGATGATGTAGGTACCCAGTGTTGAAGTATTGGCACGGGCCTCGCGATCTTTTAACTTACCTCTCCGCCCGGCCGTGCCTCGCCAGACCTCGCTCCCACCTCCTCAGCTCATTAACTATGCAGGCACGCGTCGTACCATGGGACATGCAAGCGTCTGGCGCTTCAGATCATCAGAAGGCTGCAAGGAGGGTGATACCCTACGCCCAGGCACACGTCCAGGGAGGATGAGGTTTAGTAAGTCCTTCCCTAAATTTAAAAATAAAATCGCGCTTAATCTTGTCCAACTATTTCATGGTTATATCTCCACAGTTGCTACTGTAAGATGAACTAATGTTATGTTTACCGCCCGAATTGCGTTTGTAGCTGCGAGACACCTGAAGTTTCATAGAATAGGAGACCCTAGATTCGAATACCGTTTTAGCGTGGATTTTCCACATCATTTTGTTTTTATGTTAACAATGTATTGCATGAATTAAATAATCAGTTTTTAAAACCAAATTGCAATCCTCGAATCATTCGCGATGGAGACCGGGGACGTTCGAGGATTGAATGATGTCGAGGAGAATTGTCGACTGAGCTAAATCAGTGGATAGAAGCCGGCGATTGTCTGGCCAACATCTCTGATCAACTGTGTACGTGGTTTCCTCTGATGGATAATTCTAGCGGCCGATGCTCTGATCGGTAGTTTTCCACAGTTTCTCTGATCAATACCAGGCGAATGACGGAGCAGCGCACTAGCAAACAAGCCATGAACCGCGTCCGATCTCTCCTCCCTCGTTTTTGTTCTATCTTCACCCCTTACTTACACACATTTACATTTACATGCACTACACTCCTCACGTGACGGGAGACCGTCACGCGGGTGCTTAGAGCTTATCCCGACTGGGGCTGTGCCCCGCTGATGGGAGATTTCTGGTTGGGGAATACTCCGCTAGCCGATGATAGATCTGCGCCATATGTCACCATCCAACGGGGGAAGATCAACGTCTCCTCTTGAGAAGAAAACATCCACTATACTTACGGGACTAATGACATCCGTTGACGAGCCCGGAATCACTAATCAATTAATCAAATCCAAGCGTACGCCGCAGCAGTACCTTAAACAAAGGGCCCGGACCGCGCCCGACCCTCCCTTCTCCATTGTAACTCCATCTCCACTCCCTGGGCGGAGTGATGGGCTCATTCGTCACCTCGGAAGGGGTCCAACCACACAATCTAGGAATTCTCCAAAAATCGCAGGAGATTTGGAATGTAGCAAACAATTTGCAAGTCCCCGAAATACTGAATATATCTCTTAATATTATAGTGTCTCTATACCTCATAATAATATAGTGTCTATTTTAGTGATGGAATATTAACATTTATAACGTTTTTAATAATGTTCACTTCATGTTTTTAAGTGAATTTAAATGAATATTTTGCATTTCTATGACCACAAGCAAACAGAATATTGCCACATCGCAAAATCATTAGCATTTAAATATATGAGAGGCGGTGAAATCAATGAAATACACATTGAAATACACAAATCATTGAAATACAAGATCCTTTTTGTAAAAATATTTCTCATATTTAATGGTAATTTCTATAAGCAACTATAATTACAATGGACGAAGTACGTAAAAATAACTGAGAAACTACACTCACGGAGATTTACAACTAACCTCTTTCCTTTGAAAAGTCGTTGTTGCACTGTATCTCAGGAGCGTCTCTCTTGATTGTCGAGCAGTATACTAACATTGCTGGATTCCTTTTCCCGACAAAACTTTTCTCTATAGCTGCAATGTTCTTGTGAATTTTTTTACTCCCGTATTCATCATTAACAGCTCCACAGTTCTCTGGGAAGAATTCGAAGAGGCCGTGAAGAAAGTGAATCTTCATGCTTGTGCAGCACATTATTCACCAACTCTTTACTTGACGCACGCACGGTTATTTCCCCAAAATCGTGGAGACAATAAATGTCTATGTTGCCTTCTCGAATGAAAATCAAGACTAAAATCGATAGCTGTAATACAGCCCACTAAGCTGAGAGAGTGCAGGGGAAGTAGGAGGAATGGAACGGTGTTTGCGAATGCAAGTCCTTACAAAGGAGGTAGTGAATTAAAAGAAGCTAAATTTCGCGTGTTTTTAATGAATCCAAAAACAGTTATGTGAATTAACTAAAGAATACTTTAACTAGTGGTGCTGAACAGCACATACTTTTCATGCAAATTACCCGAAAGGTATTCAAATTTTCGAAAAATTGTACATGATCTTAATTCAAAATCTATTTTTGAGGAACAAATTTCATTAAGGGAAAATTTCTATCTTTAATATTTTAGTTGTAAGAGGACTCTGAAAAAATTTGGAACTTTTGCAATTTTAGAAAAATCAGGGTTTTCAAGTAACATGTGACTACTCTTAACGTCCTGCACACTATTCACCAAAAAATTAATCAAAAACGATGAAGCCTTTTTTTTTTTTTTGAAGATTTAGAAAATGTCCCAGGCGCTTCATGTAAAGTACACTCTACAAAATTGAAATATCGGTTTCAAATTTAAGGGACCGCGACACCAGCAGATCGATTGAGGAATATCAATTTTGGAGAATATCGGCTGATCGGTTTAGCCGCTAGCGTTTTTCGTAGACGGACAGACGGACGTATTGCCGTCATTCTATTTTTAGATATTAAGGACCCACAAAACATGGATTCTGGCTTCATCACGTGTTAGAGGATTTTTTTTCAAAATTTAGAAACTGAATTTATCCACTTTTTCGTTACCAGAACCCTGTAATAAGAGTTTTCTACCAAAAATTCCCAGTTTTTTCGCGCAGCATTACATAACTTTCTTTCTATTCCGTAGCGAGAAAGTAAAATTGGATTTACAGTGAAATACACAACAGGAAAAAAATGAAATATGGAAGTTAAACAAAGCAAAACAAGTAGCCAATCTTGATGAACCTTATTAAAACTACTAATAATAATATAATGAGAAGAAGAAGAAGAAGAAGAAAGACGAAATCAGGAGGTGATATCTCATTTACAAGCATGCTTCCAGTTAGAAAACTCATGTCTACGACACTCCCAATATACGTACCATTGATATTCTTCTAATTATAAGCACTACACACATCATGTCCTGCCCAATTCACACTGGAGGCGGTAGATACATTTTCTACTAAACAGCACAAGGCTTCCCTTTTGCTGTTTATTGTGTGCTTTAATGTTATCGACAGGCAAACTTGTCATTTATTATGAGCATCGTAAAGGAGTAAAGCAGGTCGAGGCGTTAAATTCACCAAATCCTTCCTTCGGAACTGTAGCATTTCGGTCGTTATTGACCGTTCAGGCCAGTAAACGATTTTCTACAGGTTCTAATCAGTTGAGCGTCGCCAAAAACTGCGTGACTAGAAATATATTTTTCTCCCAGCCACACGGCCCGGAGCGCCTGCTGTTAAACTAGGAATATGTATGCGTGTGAAATAAATAATCAACCGGGTGTAAAGGGACATGCCATATCCATCAATTTCAAAACTCCGAGTTGTTTACTTTCATCATGCTTTTAATTAAAC
Source organism: Teleogryllus occipitalis (assembly GCA_011170035.1). Classification (NCBI taxonomy): domain Eukaryota; kingdom Metazoa; phylum Arthropoda; class Insecta; order Orthoptera; family Gryllidae; genus Teleogryllus; species Teleogryllus occipitalis. The sequence continues at coordinate 93,638 of BLKR01009334.1, forward strand.
AAGCAATAGACTACATTTTAGCCAAAGAATTATGAGTGTAAATAATATTGCTTTAAAGGGAAGTTTTAAAGTGTACCTTTTTTCACTTTAACTTCGTAGATAGATACACTGATATCACCTAAGCATTCTCCAGTTGGCGAAATATTGTTGACAGGAATAATAGGGAGTAAAACGGCACAAGCACAAGTTATCCAAAGTTTGTGAAATAAATGTGAATAACTTCTACGTGTTACTCGTCAACCACGCTCCTAACTTAGTTTGGCATCAATGAGTGTCAAAACAGCCGCTCGCATGTACTATGAATAGACAATATAAGCTTTTATTACTCTCTAGAACGAGTCGAGTTGTTTTGATGCTTTTAGTTTTAACAATCTCTCGGGGAGGAGAATGTTTCCGACATTCTTTTCATTTTGTCTTGTTGGCCAAAACGCTCTGACCGGTTCCTTACGTCAAGGCAAGGCAAAATTCCTTAGCACCGTACTCTCGCTTCTGCCCCTATCTGACCAATGAAGGAATCCAGAACCAACGAAATCTCCATATTAATTTAACCAAACTTAAGGACCATGTGTGTGTAAAAGACAAATGTGATGTAGATTAATAAATATTGCGTTCCGACAAGTGTGATGATATGTAGTTAATATTCGATACTGCAGAATTAATAATGAGTGTCCACTTTTATGCGAGAGTATTCGCAAAATTGATGAACGGCTGATGAATAAATTTATCGCTCAAACATGCAACATTGTTGGTTTCTGTAAAGCAATTTATTAGACACATGAATGACTGCATTTTAGCATAATTACCCCGTAAAACCTTGAACTTACCTTCTACAACGTTGTTTTACAAGTACCACATGTTATAGGAATGCATAGTATCACGAGTACAAATACAAATAACGGTAGCAAATTTCCTCGAAAATATTTACCGCCTTCCCAGTGATGACGCAATGTCTCGCGTGCAGTTATAGATAGGATATCGTAAAAGTGTTTAAATCTAAACACATCTCATTAACATTTGTGACTGGCAGTTAATTTTCCACTCCTCTCGTCTCCGTTTACTCGGTTTCTTCGCGTGATCAGAACAAGTTGTGCAAAACACAAGGACTTCAACTTCCTTCACGTAGTGTACTGTGAGAAGCACGTGCACATCATATATACTCGTATAAATATGTGTAGGTATATATATATATACATATATATATATATATATATATATATATATATATAGATATAGATATAGATATAGATATGTGTGTGTGTGTGTGTGTGTTTAAAATTACCATACAGACTCGCAGCAACAAAAATGCGTTTGAAAAAAACACACCAAATGGTTTTCCAGAAAGTAGCACACACACCGCACAACACCAACAAATAAAATACTGTCTTATAACAATGCAATAAATTAATATATTAAAAAATAGTCGATTCACGAATACTACAATAACCCTGCATAGCGTATATACAGTACTCGTTTACGTACTACCAAAAACAAGCAAAAAGTTGCTGGTCCATAACGCAACGTGTGAATTGCAAACATTTAATGGCAGGCGGCCTTTTCCTCGTAGCCTTGCTGTCAAGTGACGTCAACAGTGACGCGCTGAGTATGAGAACTCCAATGATCGGCGAAGTATGAGAATAGACGGAATAACACAATCAAATATTGGAATTTTTCAGTCAAAATCGAAAATGATTCTTTTTGGAATTTTCTCAAGTTTTTGGGAATTTAACGAAATTGTGATCAGAAAACAGAATGCTGGATATGGTCGTACACTGCGTGATGTATTCGCTTTGTTACAAATTTAGTATTTTGTTTTATTTATTCTTATGACTTGATTTGCAGGCAGGCGACACTCTGGTACTTTTCCGTAGCTATATTATCTCATCGTGACTGTCGCCGAATACCCCAGTACAGATGATGATGATGTTGATGATGATGATGTTGATGATGATGATGATAATGACTTAATATCAGCTGGTGTGGTACAATGAGTGGAGACGAGGTAGTGTGGTCGGTGCAACGAAAAACAGACGACACAGTAGATCCCAAAAAAAGCATTCTGAGAACCCGCATTGTCCACCACAAATTCCACATGGTTTGATCGAGATTTTAACGACCGTTACATCAAGGGTTAGCCCTTTAAATATTGTGATAATGAGCCAATGAATTACGAGGTAATTCCAAATCAGTTCACTAAGTTCAAGAGCAGTTATACCACCAGTGATGTTTAAGGGTCGAAAAAGATCTGACAAGTAAATTCTATTATCTTCTCCCAGGGGATTACTTACACATGACTCACACGTGTAAAAATCGCATTGCACAAATAGCAACAACTTGGGAAATGTAACATCAGAGCAAGCATATTTCACTCATACAATCTCATTAGCATAATAATAGATATTGGAGTCATCTTTGCTAACAATACTGCTGAGTTTAAAGCAAAATTTGTTTTCTATTGAGCAACTGAGTAATTCCCTACGGTTGTCCATTGTGCGGATTTTCAAAAAGTACAGCTTGGTTCGAAGCTGCATCTGAGTGATGGCGATGCCTCAGAACTGAGTATGATTTATATAGAAGGATACGTGCCATGAAGACTAATGCAAAGGTAAGAAACAAAATGTCTGACGGCGTGCTTGAAATTTAAACTAGTGATTCGAAAAGAGCACGTACTTTCTCATGCAAAATTACTCGAAAAGTTCTAAAATTTTCGAAAAATTTTTCATGACGTTCATTCAAAATTTATCTTTAAGGAACAGATTTCATTAACTGAAAAAATCTCTATCTTTAATATTTTAATTGGTGGACGACGCCGAAAAATTTTTAACTTTTGCAATTTTTGAAAAATTAGAATTTTCAACGATTATGAGACCTGCACCATTCTCTTAAACGTCCTTCATACTATCCAACAACACTATTTAATCAAAAACGATGGGGCAATTTTTTGAAAATTTGGAAAATGTCCCAGGGTCTTCATGTAAAGTACCTTCTAGAATTAAAATACCGGTTTCAAATTCAAGGGGTCCCGACATCAGCCATATCGATTGTGGAATATCAATTTTGGAGAAAATCGGCTAAACGGTTTAGCGGCTAGCATTGTTTACAAGCGGATGGACAGACAGAGACGGACAGACGGACGAACGAAGAGACAGGCGTTTTGCCGTTATTCCATTTTTCTTCATCAAGGATCCACAAAACATGAATTCTGGCCTCATCACGTGATAGAGGATTTTTTTCTAAATTTAGCAACTGGATTTATCCAGTTTTCGTTACCAGGGCTCTCTAATTAGAGTTTTTCTACCGAAAATTCGCCATTTGTTCGAGCAGAATTTCATAACTTTCTCTCTACTCCGTAGCAAGAAAGTAATCTCTACTCCGTAGCGGAAAGGAAAAATATATTTCTAGGAATATAAGGAATGAAAATCCAATCAGTTTAATGAGCAATACAATATTTTCTAAATTTTCATCATAGGAATTTTCCAAGGTTTGCACATGTTGAGATGACTCGGCGAACTAATGGCCATTTCCTTAATTTTGAGTACAGTTATAGCCTCACTCCTTATCGTTTGTTTGTAATCCGCGCGGCTACCTTATTTACATATTATTCTTTTTGTTGCCGTACAGAAGCCTTAGACGTCGACCGTCATAATCCTGTTTCATTCACCACTCTTGAGATCACGCAGTGGGTCAGTGGGAAAGCTGAATTTTCTTTTATTTTGTCACTCTCGGGTTGCTCTTTTTAATGCCGTCAACATGGTGTTCTTTTTAACAGCAGAGTGAGAAGAGCAAAGCTTTGAATATGCATGAATTAAATTCATTAAAAGTGCTGAAAGCATCTTTGGAAACCACAGCATTTGTGTGTTGATGCACTGTGAAATAGTGTGCAAAACAAACCATAACTCCGTAGTCTTTACACAGATTTACTGATGAATTCTAAACTTACAATAATAATACTAGTTGTTCTAAAACAACACATACTTTCTCGCACGTATTTTCACGGTAAATTACTCGAAAAATACTCTAATATTCGAAAAATTGTACATGATCATATTTCAAAATCTATCTTTAAGGAACAGATTTCATTAAGGGAAAAAATTCTATCTTTAATATATTTCATTTGTAGGAAGACTCCTAACAAATTTGAACTTATGCAATTTTCGAAAAATCAGGGTTTTCAACGAATATGAGACCTGCACCATTTTCTTAAACGTCCTTCACACTATCCAACAAAAAAATAAATCAAAAACGATGGAGCCATTTTTTTGAAAATTTTGAAAATGTTCCAGGGGCGGGTCGAACTAATTTACATAATTGCGATAGCTTTTAATGCTAACGGTACGCCTCATTCAAAATGAAATCCATTCGCTAAAAAATGGAGACAACGGTTATCTCCGCGGTGATAAGCACCACAAGTTCTACTAAATCTTTTGAGAACACACGTCAAGGTATTTGGTATATTAATGACATCTGCTATTTGCACGAGCATCTCAAATAATAATTAATCACACTTCCGCAAAAATATCAAGTAGTACAGTTAGAATTAATTACTACGAAGCATTCCAGTCATCAACTAAACAACCCTGCGTATTTTCCCCTGTCGGTAGAAGTCTTCAGCCGTCCCTCACGACGTCCACTACCAGAACACGACTCGGCCACCCGGCACCCAAGCGTGAAGCCGTAGAAACACGCGTTCACTGTCCCCCACGACTTACCTTTCGCCGGCGGGGCGGCCGGAACAAGTAGGCGGAAGCGCCAGGCGCCGGGAGCGGTGCTCCGCCGCGGGGGTGCGCGGGGCGCCGGGGGCCGCGAGGCGTCGGGTCGGCGGCGTCGAGGGCGTCGAGGGCGTCGAGGGCGTCGCGGGCGACGCGAGCGACGGCGTCCGCGCGTGGTGCGTGTGGGGAAGAGCGGCGCCACCCGGCCACTGCGAGGCGTCTGGGCCGTCGCCGCCGCCGCCGCCGCGACGCCGCCGCCCCCACCGCCACCGCCGCCGCCGCCCCCGCCCCCGCCATTGGACCCGCTCCTTCGAAGCTCGTGCGCGTGTCAGCTCCTCGGCCTAGGACTTGATTCGGCACGTCTAGGCAAACGAGGTCACTGCCGTCCTGAGCCGTTGCGGGTCAATTTCAAAAATCTACATCCGCTCGTGCTACCAACGTTTAGAATGAGAATTACAATGAAAATGTATCTTGAGAAAAAATCCTTAATAAATGTATGTACCATCTATGTAAAAAATGAAAGCAGCAAAACAAATTGGATGATGCGATCGGGACATAAGCAGCGAAAGAGTACCTTTCCATCATTTCTAAAACCAATAAATCACAAATAAGGGCGAACTGAAAGTAAAAGTAGAAAGCAAGTTAAATGATACCAGTAAAAAAACGAACAGATCAAACACGATCGCGCTTTATCTAGAACAACCAAAATGGCTCACTAAAAACAAAAGAAAAAGAAAACAAACATTGGCGGATGAGTTCTTTCCCAGAAACACACATCGAACTCCCTTATATGCACTCGAAAACAAACACAAGCTTTGTTAGCGCATGTAATTGCGAGTTTGTAACTCCAGTTTCGTGGACGAGAGGGCGTAGATTCAATGCAGAGGTGGATCGACGCCAGCTAAACAGATAATTCGAGGCCAGCCGTGGTCCAGGTAAAAATTCATGAGGTCCACCAATTCCAGAACGCCAGAGATTTAAATAATAGACCGCGCGCAATCTTTCTTTCCCCTTTGTCAACTTTTCTATCCTGGGGAATCGGGAATGAACTGATCTCTCAACCTCACATCTCACATTTATAATGAGCTAGAAGTGACTCGAGTTGTACCGAATATGCGGAGGAGTAGGTACAAGGAGTAGTCCGCGAAATGTAGAGCAAAAGAAAGAAATATGGGTAAAATTGTCCAACGACACAAGTGGATCCAGTCATTGCGTTTAGAGCAGAAATGGATATAGAAAGTAATTCTGGTCAGAGAAAGGAGAATTGCAATTCGGACTCACTTCAATATTTTAAGAAGGTGCGTTATTACGTATTGGTGTTTAATAATACACACGTGATTATACATCTACCTCTAATGTTCGTGCTATTGACATTTTATAATTGCAAAAAATATATAAATTTTGTTCAACAGTTCTTTATAGGGGGAATTACAGTGAACCCCGGGCCCGCCCTGGATCTGTCGCTAACTGCGAATGGAAGTGCTAGGTGCCCTCGAAAGAATCGTCGAAATTTTTACGGTAATAAAAGTTTTAGGGGTCATTGATACAAAAAATATGTTGTTTTTCAAAAACGATTGTCTGACAGTCAGTCTTTCGGTTTGTTAATAACACTAGTGTCTAAAGTGTTCGCAAATTTTTCTCTAAAATGAATTTCCCCTGATCATTTTAGCTGTACTCAATGCCTTGCGAATTTGAATCGGATCTTTTACTTTTTGGGAGTACTTTACATTCGCTCCTAGAACATTTTCAAAAATTGATCAAAAATTACTCTTTATATTTTATTTTTTGCTCAAATGGTGAGAAATACTCATTAAAATTTCTGACAAGTTTAATTTGCCTTAAAACCTCTTAATTTTCGACAATTTATTGCAAATGTTTAATTTTTTAGATTACTTCCAATTTTTTTATTGAAAATACAGACGTTCTCTTAATGAAACTGGTTTTCAAAATTCATTAAATGATGTAATGTACAAGGTTACGAAAATATTAATAGTTTTCTCATAATTTTTAGTTCTATTGTGTCAAAAACAAATAGTAGTCACGATTTTCTCGTTTGTATCCCAAAAATGTAAAATTTTCTTCGATAATACTTGGAGATATTTTTCGCACTCGCTTTTAGTTCAACCTTCTGGTCGTTATAGAAGAACAGAAATTGTCGAGACGCTATAGATAAAACTGCTGTGCATGAGATAATGACACAAGAAACATACGAGTAGGTTCATCCAAAAATATTATTATTTCCTCCATACCTTCAAAATTGAGTTAAGAAGCAGACGCATGACCATTCTGTGACATTCTTTACCACACTGATTTGAAACAATCGTTCTGACGTATCAATGCTGCTAGCTGCATTTTTGACAACATGATATTCAGAAAGATCGTGGCTTCGAACCCGGGCGGGATGTGTTCGGCAAATTCGTTGATCGACTGCTATGATCAATGAAATCGATGAACTCCCTGATCACTTCGAAGCGAATGCCGGAGCAACACTCCCAAAACGGGTCACTGACCAAGTGCGATCTTCCTTTCGGATTCCCTTTCATTCCTTCTCTCCCAAACCGAACATTGTCGCTGAGGGGAAGTGAGTTCCATAGATTTCCCCTTCGCAAGTCTCGCCGGTGAGCAAGAGGCCGGATTAAAAAAGGATTGAAAACGGTTGATAAATAAAACAATTGATACCATAACACTTCATCTCAGAACCACTTGTGAATTTTTCGCATTCCTGGGTCAAAGTTTAGAAAAACACAACCCACAAACAATTTGATCAACAGCAGTCGAAATGTAAAGAATTCCAATCTTCAACAACCACTATAAAATAAACAATCATGTATTATCGATTTCATTCAAAACACTCTCTATAGATTCAGCAACTAAATGCAATTTGCATTTGGATCTGCATTTGAAACGTGAGCAAACTCAAACTTCAATTAACACCGCCAGCATTTGGTTTCTGCTTTCTAGATCGCAACTTCGATGTTATTCCATATTACGAGTCGAAGCGAGGCGTGTAGTTCAAAAAGATATCCATAGATCACACAACAAGCAAGATCCGGAACGGCGTAGATCGCATCTCGTCGATTAACTTTGCAAACATCAACGTACACCCATGTCCAATTTATTTAAAACCACTCTTTAAATTCTCCCGATACTAATAAGAACAAAGTTTGAAAATTTCAGGGAAATCGGTCGAGTAGTTTTTGGGACTATACGCGACAGACATACGCACTTTCCTTTTTTATTTATATACAGATTCTGGAATTAAACGTAGTTTAGAGCACATTTATGTTTAGGTAATATGTTTAAGCATATTTTTCGCCCATGATTCTGATACGACGACCGGTCAAGTTCATAGTTATCACTGAATGTGTAAGTCGTCACCACAACTATATTCAGAAATGATAAAGTTCAGAGTTATCATTGAATGTGTAAGTCGTCTCCACGGCCATATTCGTAAATGATAAAGTTTCACAAAAGGCTCGCCTTTCCAAAACAAAGTCGTTTGAATGTATATGGTGTTCAACTGATTTGTCTCAGAATACCGTTGCGAAAGAATAAGCCAGAGATAAATACAAACACCAACGAATGTCCGATTGCTCTAAACATTTTCTTGATTTTCTAAAAGATGAATTATACTGGATTCTGCTCATACTGTTCATATATTCCTCTTTAACGGATATTTTGGACGTGAGGAAATTACAAAAAAGCATTATTTAAGTGAGATTATGAAGTATTCTCATTTATTATACTTATATTACGGTTTTTGCTAAAAATATCTTTAAAGATTAGTCATTTTAGTTTCTGTTAACTATTACAACGAAAGAACCAGTCTGGAAAGCATTGATGTAGCTTATTGCTGTGAAGTCTTATCAAAGACGTGTCTTTATCTTACAAGTACATACCATTCCTTTTTATTTTGTTTTATCTAATTATTTTATAAGAAATGTTAAAATATCGCCAATAGTTAAGCATCTGTTTTCTGCTACGGAACACTAATTTTTGAAATGTTGCCATTTGTTTACTTATGCCATTTGCAACAAACTCTTCAAAATGATGAAGACCGGCTCAGGTGGCTCAGGGTATCAATTAATGTCACTACAATGCCTTTGTCCGGGAGGTCCTAGGGTTCGAATCCTGACGGTGGCAGAATTTTCGGCACTATCTAGATAGCTGGACCGAATTCATCCGCTGCCTGTAAGATAATTCTAGCAACTGACCGGGAACGGTAGCTCAGTGCATCAGCTGATGTCACTGCAGCGCCTCTGACCGGGAGATCCTAGTTTCGAGTCCCGAGGGTGGCAGGATTTTCGACACCGGCTAGATAGGTAGATCAAATTCAGTCGCTGTCTGGAAGAGAATTCTAGCGGCCGGCTGCTCTGATCAGTTGTTTTCCATGGTTTCTCCGATCATCACCACGCGAATGCCGGAGCAGTACCCTACCAAACGGGCCACGGACCGCGCGCGATCTTTCCTTCCACTTCCTTGTCCTATCCTCTCCCCTTACACATACACACTTACACTGACATGCACTACACTACCACATATTCCGGGAGACCGGTCGGGAGCTTAGAGCATGTCCCGGCTGGGGCGGTGCCCCGCTAATGGGAGAGTTAGGGGGAAACCTCACTAGCCGACGATAGGTCGGCGCCGGATCTCGCCATCCAGCGGGGGAAGATCACCGCCATCTCTCGAGAAAAAAAACATGCACTACACATACGTGACTAATGACCAAAGCAGTTGACACGCCCGGAAACACGAAAAAATCAATCCATCAATCAATCTAGCAACTGGTTGCTCAGATCAGTATGGTTTTCCGCGAATTCTCTGATCAACAGCAGAAGATTGCCGGTGAAGTACCGTATCAAATGTGCCACGGGCCGCGCGCGCACTTTTCTTTCTTTTCCTTGTGCTGTCCTCAACCCTTACTTTCACACACTTACTCTTACATTTACTAGACTCCCACACGTGTCAGGAGGGGGCTTAAAGCTTATCCCGACTGAGGCGGTGCCCCGCAGGTTGGAGATAGCTGGTTAGGGAAAATCTGCAAGACGACATTCAGATCGGTGACGGACCTCGAAATCTAGCGGGGAAAGATCACCGCCTCCTCCCGCGATAAAAAGCATGCACTACACTTACGGGACTAATGATCTTAGCCTTTGACGTGCCCGGAAACACGAATCAATCTTCAGAATGACATTTTAATAACATTCATTCAGTTTCATTACATTGCGTGTTTCACTGCATACGGTTTTGACCATTGACCGAAGTGAATGTGTAGAATTTTATCAAAGATCACTCACTGTTTTTAATTCTATGTTTTCATACGATGTTTTCATATATATATACAGGGTGGAACACTTAAGTGTTAACACCCCTTGTATCTCCTCAACCGCGCAAGATACGAAGATGCCGATTGGAAAGTCGATTGCTGGAACAGGGGCTACTTGATTACAGCATACTTCGTCTTTGCGCTATTTTTTACTATGAAGATATAAGGTCAACTTTGTTTTTTTAAATGGAACCCTATGCTAAATTTTAGCGTATCGTAATGCGCTTAAAAAGACGATTTCAAATATGTGTATATCTTTGTATTTTAGCGAATAGTTTTTTAGCAATTGATGTGCTTTTGTAACATATTTTTGTACTGAAATGGCACTTTTCCACTCGACCTTCCGTGCTCTCCGCTGAGAAACTAAAGGAAAATATCTCGTGAATGGTTTTGCCTACTTTCCGAAAACGATCGAAGGCCATGTACTACGTAGATAACAGGGCGGAGGCCAGAAGTATAAAATGCGCCGCTGGGGTTATGATAGCGCACTTCTACCAGTTTCTTAGAGCAGTCACACCATGTACACCAATGAAGAGAAGTTAGATATGCTACTAGTGTATGGTGAATGCGGAAGAAATGCCGTTAGAGCAGTGCAACGATATGGAGAGCTGTATCCTGATCGTCAGCTTCCTTCACTTTTTGCATGTATGTGCACGAAACTATTGGAATCGGGAAGTTGGAACACCAAACAGAGGACAAGGCAGAAAACTGCAACTGACGAAAAACATGAAGAGGTTATTCTGGCATTGACGCAGTGCAATCCACATGCTAGTTCGCGACATGTAGCCCAGGAATGTGGTGTGAGTCACATGAGTGTCCTTCGCATATTGCGTAGAAACAAATTCCATCCGTATCACTTGTCATTGCATCAAGCACTCGGAGGTCGGGATTTCGAACGGCGCATGGAATTTTGTCGGTTTGCCTTGCAACAACTGAAAGATGATCCATTTTTTTAAAACGAGTGCTATTTACGGATGAAGCGACTTTCACTAACCACGGTAATGTGAATTTACGAAATATGCATTACTGGTCATTAGAGAATCCTCACTGGATTCGGCAAGTACAACACCAGAAACATTGGAGTGTTAACGTGTGGTGTGGCATCGTGGGAAATTTCATTGTGGGACCTTACTTCATCCCAGGCATGTTAAATGGTATTATGTACGAACATTTTCTTCGAAATGTTCTACCCACATTATTAGAAGAGATACCACTGGATACGCGTCAGTGCATGTGGTTTCAACATGACGGCTGTCCAGCTCACTCTTCACGTGTGGCAACAAGTATTAAATGAGAAGTTCTTGAATTGTTGGATAGGACGGCGTGCTGAAGTAAAGTGGCCTGCCCGGTCTCCTGATTTGACTCCTCTTGATTTTTTTCTTTGGGGGGCAGTCAAAAATAAGGTTTATGCAGAAGTTCCAACAACGCCAGAGGATATGAAGCGACGTATCACCGAAGCTCTTTCGAGTATATCAAGTGACACCCTCACATCTGTTCATTTGTCCTTCGAACGGCGACTGCAAATGTGCATTGCAGCAGATGGACAACACTTCGAGCACATGCTTAAGTAAAGCATTGTTCTGTAACAATGTAATTGGTATGTTTTTATTTCTATTTTGATCAATGTGTATTCTTTGTACGTGACGGTTAGTTACGAATAAATTATGATTAATAAGATATTGTTCATTTATTTTTGTATTATTTACTCCCAATTGATAATAGAATGTGTTGTCACAGTTTTCAAAACAACAGAATAGTAATTGCGTGGCAAAACAAGAACTTTCCTGAATCTTGAATGCAGCATTTGAGTCTTCTTTGTACGAAGTCATCTTTCGGCAAAATTAGTATCGAAGAAAGTAGTTGCTACTGTGCTGAAGTAAATGTTCGTCTGAAGGACGGACTCGCGAAGTTCCCCATTTAGGTAGCAGGAAGGTCGAACAGAAAATCGCCGCCTCAGAGGAAAAATATGTTACAAAAGCACATCAATTGCTAAAAAACTATTCGCTAAAATACAAAGATATACACATATTTGAAATCGTCTTTTTAAGCGCATTACGATACGCTAAAATTTAGCATAGGGTTCCATTTAAAAAAACAAAGTTGACCTTATATCTTCATAGTAAAAAATAGCGCAAAGACGAAGTATGCTGTAATCAAGTAGCCCCTGTTCCAGCAATCGACTTTCCAATCGGCATCTTCGTATCTTGCGCGGTTGAGGAGATACAAGGGGTGTTAACACTTAAGTGTTCCACCCTGTATATATATATATATATATATATATATATATATATATATATATATATATATATATATATATAAATGAACACTAAAAACACTTTAAAATTGCAATCTTGTATGACATGTGGAAATCTTTGTACCTGAAGAAGACCCGAATATCAAGAGGTCAAAACATCGATAGAACTTAAGAATGTGAAACTATTAATATACGAATATTTAAACAAATATTCAGTAATATTTACAGACATTATTAAAATGAATAGCAGACGCTAATGTATAATACGATATTTTTTCAAGTTTCTTAGTCATTATTTATAAAATATCAATTTCTTCTACAATTACGATTGTTTATGTAATTGTATGCACCCAAATAACATTAAACGGTTTACGAATTCAGCTTTTATTTCATACAGATAAAATATTTTCATTGAAAAAATGGACTTGAACTGTGAAAGCATTTTGAAACACACGGTATATTTGTGTTCGATATGGCACCAATATCAATTCATTTTTGAAAAGAAAGAAATGTTACAAGCAAAACGGGAAGAAAACATAGGCATGTGGGTAGATTTTGTCAAAAATATATCTTTTTTTACGACAAAAAGAATGGAAACAATATCTACCGACTCTCTGATTTTACGAACGTGCTTACGATCCATACGCTTACGAACGTGCTTACGAACGTACGATTTTACGATCATCCTTTCACTCCAAGAGAATAACGTATTTACGGTTTGGAATGGAAAGACGTTATTAGGAATAATCATAAACATAACCAAAAGTATTTACGTTGATTAACTTAAACATAATTGTAGCAAAACTTAATTGTTGATTTTCCTTATTTCAGAAGAAATAATATTCGCAGAAATACTGTATATTAAATGTTTCCGTCAAATGACCGGAAAATGGAAACACAAAATACTTAGAAAATAAAATAACGAGTGAGGTATGGAGAACCTCTGCAAAAAAGCATATTAGTTAATATAAATGTAAAAAGCAAGATCTCATGCAGCAAAGTCACTATTTATGAAGTTCAAATTCATCTCCAGAATATTAAAGATAATTTATCCAATTTATAACGAATTTAAACAGAAAAAACTCTGATGAGAAAAACATTAGAAGAAGATAAGAAGAAAAGACGAAAACCCGGTTGAAAAGTGTATTCGTTTTGTACCTCCACAGCTCGTGTCGCGAAAAGATGGCTCACTCCCCTGTGAGAACGTGGTCATAAATTAAGTCGAACGTGCGTATACGGTGCATTCCACTGCCCGAACCAACTGCCCTTGGCTAGTGCACCCGCTTTTTAACTTACGTAAGGACATTTTGCATGAGTCCAACACCTGGCAACTCTGGAACACGTGTGAAATATTTGCATCATGGTATCTTGTAGTCTCTCAAGACAGTTGAGTTTCCAGTTACGAACTATGGAAAAATTAATTGGGAAATACATCGGAGTTGAAAATTTTTCATTATTCCTTTATACATTCGTTAAAGATTTTTCACATATATTTTAACACCTGGCAACTCTGGAACACGTGTGAAATATTTGCATCATGGTATCTTGTAGTCTCTCAAGATAGTCGAGTTTCCAGTTACGAACTATGGAAAAATTAATTGGGAAATACATCGGAGTTGAAAATTTTTCATTATTCATTTATACATTCGTTAAAGATTTTTCACATATATTTTAACTTCCCGTTAATTGGATGTTTTAAGATAATGAACTTTTTCTGACACAAATTCGATTTGGCTTAAATTAACCTTATCAAAATTATTCCGATTGTTCACAAGTACAGCAGTCAATTGTTTCTTGACCGAAATTAATGATCGAAATGTAAGTTTTGCGTTGTCCAACACATAAATAAAATAAAGTTTACTATACATTCCTAAAACGTATTTTTGTTTTCAGAGTTTGACGCTACCTGTTATCTCAAAAATCAAGATACTTGATTTAGAAAGTGTTTACGATAAAAATAAAGTGAAATATACTGAAATGTTTTTTTAATATCTGAAAAAAGGAAAGTAAACTAGTGGTGCTAAAATAGCACATACTTTCGCCTCCGTACTATCACGCAAAATTACGTAAAAAGTACTCAAATTTTCGAAAAATTGATCATGACCTTATTTCAAAATCTATCTTTAAGGAATAGATTTCATTCAGGGAAAAATCTCTATCTTTAACATTTGAGTTGTAAGAGACTCCTAAAAATTTTTGAACTTTTGCAATTTTCGAAAAATCAGGGTTTTTAAAGAACATGAGACCTGCACCATTCTCTTAAACGACCTTCACACAATCCAACAACACAATTTAATCAAAAACGAAGCGGGAATTTTTTTTGGAACATTTGGAAAGTGTGCCAGAGGCTGTTTAAAAACATACGTGTCAACAGCTAAAACAGTTTAATCTTGATATCATAGATAGCTCCAAACATTCCTAAACATGCAAAGAATATGCACAGACTGAACACACATAATTGATCACGAATTATTCAAAAACAGCGTATTCTGTTTATCACGAATTTTGTCAGAACATTTTGTGATAATCTTTTCAAGTAAACTTCTAAGTCATGGTGAACTAGAAAAAAATCCATAACATCCAAATCATTATTTCATAAAAAACATCCCAAGACTTGAGATCCAAATTCTCAACTGCATAGGCTAACTAACCCGGTATTTTCCCATTCACTTAAGTAATTTACGAACGCCTCATCTTTGTGTCTAATAAGAACCACATGTGCACTCAACTGGTAGATGCAGCACAGGGCACAGCAATCCGAGGCCACAATTCGTTCCTTAACTGCTTAACACCGCATCTCCTTAGCTGGTGTCAAAAGTTCATAGCATAGGTCCTTCGAACCTAGGAACTACCATTCTGCCAAGCTTTAATCGAGTTTTGCGATCACTAGAGCCTGGAAGTTCAGGGATTTATTTTATCTAAAATAGGTGAGCAAAAAATCATTTGTTTTTATAAAAATAGGCATAAAAAGGGATTTATGCTAGCTAAAGTAGTGAGGGTAAAAAGGTGAATAAGCAATGAAAATCATAATTATAATAAATTATTGTAAAAAATTAAAATTTTAAATTAGTATCATTTTTATTCTAACTCTAAAATTCACTTAATGTGTAAGGAAACCATCTTTTCTTCTTGATCTCGATTTCACATGACCGTAAGGTATTATCGCCGAGAATTTATTTTATTCCCGACGCTCTGTCTTTGAAATGATATTGTGTAGTCCCTTTTGAATCTTTAAATGGCATCACTGAAATCGGAATTATGTATTTCTTCCTTCTCACTTGTGTAATCGCACTGAGCGCACAGCCCTGAGATCGGTATGTCATAAATAGAACGCCGGCCTCAGAAGGGATTGAATGCCATACTCAGAAGTAGGATGGGGCTCCTCGTAAGCGAACAAAGTCTATCGGTGACAATGAAAATAAAATCGAAAATCTTGACTGATGTCATCTTTCTTTTTCATTTAGACATTTAACACAATGGTTGCTTCCACAGAAGGACAAAATACGACCACGTCTTCGTGTTGTTCAGTCTTGCGGGTATATATTCAGCTCGATTGAATTTTTGCCGAGTAAAAATAACAAAATTATGACATAGAAGGCAGAAAAAGGCAAAAATAACACAAAATGGTTTAAGTATGCATTAGACGCCAAAATATGCAACAACAAAAAAAATTAAAAATTAAAAAAGGCAAAATGAAAATGTACTCAAACAACTTCAGAAGTACGATTAAGTTATTCCTACTGTCAAAAATCATGAATTAGTATAACATATTAAAAATAATAATAATTATTATTATTATTATTATTATTATTATAAATAATTATTAGTATAATAACAAAAAGGCATTGTGCCAAACTTCCGGGCTCTAGCTATCACATACGCTAAAACACTGCTATTTTTCCCGTTCGGTTGTCTGATTGACGCACGGCCCTTGCGACCGGTCATTTGAAGTGCACGTGCGCACGCCACTTGCAGGTGCTGTTGTCCGACGTCTCAAATCGTCCTCCGGCCACGCGACCATCAGAGTGGCCGGCCCGCGGGCCGGCCCAGCTGGGCACGTGCGGGGGCGGGGCCGGGCTGGGTGGGCACCGCCCACACGTGTGCCTCGGGGTCACGCACGACCCTAATGGGCCGACAATTGCGCCGTCCACGCCCCCGCACCCTCCCCCGCCAGCGCATTCGCCGACTCCTCCGCACTGTGGGCCAGATCGCGGGAAGAAGCGGGCAAAAAAGTTATTTAAGAAACAAGGCAACGTGTTACAAAACGAAATTGAATGAGTACCGACGAAGTCATTGAGCCTTATTTGATAACTGATGAACTATTGTAATAGGATGTTACGGTACGAATATCATACAACGTTTTATCCTCTTTGTGAATATTCCTATTTATAAAAAGTACTATATTTTCCATTTTAATATTTTACATTTGCCTATTCATTCTCAGAAAGGTGACAGACTGATCTTGTGGCCTGAAGATACTTACTATAAAACTGTTTTCAATGTCGTAAAATGTTACTGTAGATAATCAAAGTGGGTATGGTTTTCTTGAATCCCACTCCAGAAAAATAGGGGTTTTATCTTCCTAAAGGCGAGTTCGCGTACTCTAACCCGGCGAGCAGTGGAGATTCAATGGGCGAAAATCCCTCAGCTCTCTATGACACGTTAGTGATATGTAAATGAATTAATGTTAGTACAAAAATGATTGGAAAATTTAAAATTATCTCATAATTTTCGTCCTAATCAGCCCCGCATTCCTTTGCTCAGGGAACGGATAAAAATAACAGAGGCTCTGCTGCGTCGGCTCCTGGCGGCGAATACGTAAGTCAAAAACAGTTGGTGGCCTTGGGCGTCCATCCGGGGTCAAATATAAAAATTTCCCACAATAGGGCCCATGTCAAGGGTAGGCCAATGAAGTTTCCAGAACCCGGGTATTAGACGACGACCACAATAATAACAGCAAAAACAATATTCCTTCAATTCAATGAACTTCGCAACAATATCTTCGTCAACTGGGAGATCCTAGGTGTTAACGCACATTCATCTGTTTTCTCAACATTAAAGGCATCATGGTACGGGGTGCATTAGCCCGATCTACTCGTGGTTGCGATCGGAAGCCCCGATATACACGCTTCTTTTGTGACAAAATATTGCGGAATTATAGCAAACGCGCCCATGCACAGTAACGTTTATGATGTTCCAGAAGCTCCATTGCGCATGCGTGCGTTCGTCAAAACTCCTGAATAAACGATTCAAAAGGAAGCGTGCATATTGGGTCGAAGGATCTTTGTTCCCGGAGTCTCGACTGAGGTTATTTTCTCTATCAGCTAAGCTGAGTCGAGGCGGTCACTACATGAATGAAAAGGCTAGAGGCCTTGACTTCGTTTATGCACGTCCAAGATGCCGGAACAATACCTTAAGAAACAGGCAACTTCCACGCGCGGTCTATATTTTGTACCGTAATCAACAACTGGTTAGTAGTTAATTTGAAGTTGAATAGACAGCGAAAGTTGGAAATGATGAACATTTTCTAGCCTTCTTTTAAATACTTTTATAAAATTCATCAAGCCTTTACGAACGTTTACATTTTTATAAGTCAAAGAATGTCGATATTGTTAATATACTGATAAATTAAGAAGCTGTAACGCTCTAAAACGCATTAAAGTGCCTAATCGTTGATGATATAAGCGATGTTCTAAATAAAAAGGATACAAAATCGTTCATCTTAGCTGCATAGATCCACATCAGCTTCGGTACAAACCAGCCACCATTTGCATTACACCGGCATCTCGTGTTACAGCTATTACATTTGAACGAAGAAAAAGCTGAAGTTGACCACCTCATTTTAAGGGCAATAGGAATAAATGGGTATTTAACGGAGAGATAGGTTGAAACATGAACTATGGAACAATGATATTTTCGTGTGCAGTTGAATCATGTAGAGTGTAAAGTTGTGAAAAATGAGTTGTGGCTGCTGTGTGAGTCTCCCAAGCCACCGTGCGCCTCCTCCGCCGTCGCCGCCAAGTGCTCCGGCCTTGGCGTGCAGCTGGGCAGCGCCTCGCGGGGGTAGGGCTCCATTGTGCTCACTTCCGGATTTTGACGCACGCGGAGGGGGCGTGCCTCTGGCAGGACAAGTGGTTTACTTTATTTACAATTCGTACAGCAGAGGCGGTCCATTCGATATTCTTCTTCCTCTGCTTCTGAAGGTAGCTGAGCCCAATTCGATTCTTGATCTGAAATCAGCGAACTTACAATGCAGTCGGAGTTGTTTTGGATCGTGGAGGATGGTCCATTTGGCCCACTCGCCACGTTCTAAGGACGTGAGTGGGAGAGGAAAAATCACGCGCGGCTCGTAGCCCGTTGTTTGTGATATTGCTAGGGCTTCTGCCGGAGGATGATAGCCAATTATGGAAACGAGCAAAGAGCCTCAGCCGAGCAAACATCCGGTCCAGCTACTTGACTGATGTCGAAAATCTCTCATCGCCAACTTTCCAAGTATCCTTAGGTCTACGAAGCTTCCGTCACGAACTTGCAACTAAAAACACTGGCACGTCCTATTAATTCGACTTTCGGGAAAAAACGTGCTTGTCACTCGGGAATAAGAAAGTTTGCTCTCGTGTACTGGTGTTCGCCGGGGACACGAAATAACTTCGACCGTATCAGAAAGTGACCTGTTAATCACCTGTGGATAATGAGTTGCCTACACGCCAGGGGTAACTTCGTCTTATTTGTTTATCATCGTTTTCTGAAATTTCCGACCATATGTTCATCGGCGAATAGTTATCATCTTCGTTCTGATCTCTACATTCCTATTCATCTTCATTCTTATCTCTACATGCCATAGAAGTAATTTACATTTAGTAATAAGTCACCTTGTGTAAGACTCCAGAAGCTAAAGTAGCAAGCGTACTTGTAGCAAGCAAACTTAAGTCTAACCAATGTATCAATATCATTGTAAAACAAATTCTATATTTTGTTTCTGATACTCAGTGTAGTCTCTAATTGTGTGGAAAGAGTGTTATGTAGCAGATAATATTTTTCTTGGTATTTACACTTGCGTATTGATTTTCATTGTTTAATATCTTCACTAACAGGTCTGGTACGGAAGATTGTAACGGCAGGATACCGTAACGGTTCTGCCATCGGGTTATGTTCGCACTAATAGAGATGGATATGTGCATTATAATATCACTATAATCCGACGGAATTGTGTATTATAATATCACGCGACCAAGCAGAACGTTGCAGTTGTAATTGCAATATTTATTTATCCAATATTAGGAGCACACGATAAATTATTTTCTTACATTGGACAACAACATGATTTGAATCAGAATTCTTTTGTTGCCCCCTCTAAAATTAGTTGCCCGGGTTCCCATTTACTGGGCTCAAAAATAAATTCGTAACCGTTCCTACCCCGCGGCAAGTCAGATTAGGATAAGAATTTTTATCAAGACCATAAAATGGAATGCTGTACTGGTATACAACTAGCAACACACGACGCCCTATTAGTAAATGCACGTTACTGAATTCGTAAACAGAAACTGTAACAAGAAATACATGTAAATTCTATTGCTATAGAGTCTTGGCAAGTCCTGAATTCGATTACCGATAGGAGAATGCTTTTAGCTGTAATTATCTGAGATGGCTGATAAGCAGTCAGTCAATATCTGCACTTGTGCTAGAACAAACAAGCTTTTCACAACAGAAATGTACTTCATTTGTGTCATTCTCTCAAACAGTTTGCTTCAGTGTTAGTATTGGTAGGAATCATAATAGATTCGAAAAGAATCGAATTTTAATCTTGAATCCGAGTCATGCAATGTTTTCCTTTCCTAATGACTCGATTCATTCCCATAATCCATCCATTTTTGTTCAGCATTACATTACATATGCTCGTAAGTATAAATATTATTAATTCATTCCATGTGAGTGAAATAAATGTACTTGAAAAGGATGTAAATATCATTTTTTCATGGATGGAAGAAGAAATTATATTTTTCTGCGATTTTATAAAAATTAGCAATTCTATGCATCATTAAGCGAGCGTGAAGTTAATCTATTATGACGACATCACAAAAACGCATCACACTATGTGTATGTGTGACTCTATATCTCTTCCTCCCTCTCTTTCTCTCTCTCCCTCTCACTCTCTCTCACACTCTCTTTCATTCTCTCACTCTTACTCACTTTCTCTCACCCTCTCTCACCCTCTCACACTATCTCTCACTCTCTCATTCTCTCACTCACACTCTCACTCTCACTTTATCTCACTCACTCTCTCTCACTCACCCTCTCACTCTCTCTCACTCTTACTATCTCTCACTCTCTCTCACTCTCACTCTCTCCAACTCGCTCTCACTCTCACTCGCTCTCACTCTCACTCTCTCCAACTCGCTCTCACTCTCTCCAACTCGCTCTCGCTCTCACTCGCTCTCACTCTCACTCTCTCCAACTCGCTCTCACTCTCACTCTCACTCTCACTCGCTCTCACTCTCACTCGCTCCCACTCACTCTCTCACTCTCTCATTCTCACTCTCACTCTCACTTTCCCGCGACCTCTGCGCGTATTCTGTCTGTCCTCACGGCCTCTCTTGATTGTCCGTTTTCTACACGTCCACACAAAACGTTCTCACTGTTTGACCTCATCCCTCATCCTCATCCAGCTCCTCAATGTCCAACTTCAAGATCCGACCTCACCTCATTAGTCGCTACCTCTACAGCCTCTACATTCCCTTGAACGAAGGAAACGACGAATGCGAACAGAGTTTCGATGAAACCACGAAGACTGGAGATGAAACTAAAATCATGGTAAGAAATATACGCATGAATGATCGTAGGAAAATGGTTTATCTGTTGTGAGCGAAATGATTGTGTCTTGCACGATCACGATTCTATTTTTCCTAGACCTACTAGATTTTTTCCTACAAAAAAGTCAGTCTCGATTGTGCCAAAAATTACCATTTCACTCTCTTAATAAAAAATATTTCTATACAATAATTATCAGTTGATAGAAATGGTTTTGAAGTGTCACCCTTCTATACAATACAGTACGAAAAACAATTTCGCCATATAGTCAATCTGACCGAAGAGTAAGCAAGCTGACTGTCGCAACAGGTAACATAAACAAATGCCTTCCTGCTCTCCATGAAGTTGTACACTGCATCAAGAATAAGACGCACGTAAACACCGATATTAATAGCTGAGTCACGTGCCGAGAAATCTGGGATGACGGACATAATATTCAAATACCTTCACGGCCGACTCAGACATCTGCCCCGGAAATATTGAGAGGGTGTTTGTTTGTAACCTGTGACCTAAGTCTGCTCTAGAAAAGGAAATAGGTCCCGCTAGCAATCAGGAGATGCCAAGGCCACTTACTAGCGAAACTTTATCTCCAACAACAATGAATACATGTTTATATTCCCACTCCTATAAACATCTTACCTTCAAGTATAAATAAAATGTGTGCTAAATATTTCGCTAATATGATATATTTGTGTGTGTAATGTTTTAATCCTCTTAAATATTACACGCTGGTGTAGATCGATTTAATTTTTCTTGAAATTCATATTGTAAATTTGGTTCGTAATTGAGAACATCTCTGTAAAAGGAGCATGTACAGGACTTCAATGTTTTAGATAATGAGGTTTGAAACAGTTTCATGTCTACAACATTTGTAGAATAAAAGTAGATACTATAACTGTTATAGAATAAAAGTTATAGTATGAGCTCCTATTAAAATTTGTAGAAATAAAACTAAGGATTTGAAATATTGCAATAAATTTTTCACCAAATTAATAAATAAGTAAGCAAAATGAATAGGAAGATTATACGCTCTTTTCAGGGAGAAGATAACCAGCCTTGTTTTCTATACGCCCTTTTCAATAGATGGTCGTTTTACTGCAATAACGAAAGACAATAATGTATCTTAGAAAATAAATAATTTTCTGAAATAATTTAAATAATAGAACGAAAGTAAACAAAGTAAAGGTCCGCGCCGGATCTCAAGTTCCAGTGAGAGAAGGAACACCGCCACATCTTGGGTAATAACATGCATTGCATTTATGGGACTAATGACCACATAGCACTTGAAGAACCCGTAAACCCTCAATAATAATCAAGCAATCAATCAATCAGTATTCTCTTGATCCACTTGAAATGGTCCCTTGTTTTGCTTCAGAGCAATAAATGTTGACTCTTCTTTCCCACCAAAAGCCGCATACTGTCAGTGTTTTAACGCAGATGAATGAAGAAATATTATCGTTTGTGATAGTCTTCTATCATTGTAAGATTTTTCCCTTTCATCTTTAATTATTGGAATGATTAAAACATATAAATCTCAGATAACAATATTCACGATACCAAAAGCGAAAAATTAAACAAAATGTAATCTACGAACTCAAACGAATACTCTAATCAACTAGAATCCCAGAAACAGGTCAGAGTTTATTGCCCCTCAAATACGCCCCAAAAATTGAGAAATAGTGGAAATGAATTCTTCTTTTTATGAAATTATTGAAAGCATTAAAGAGGTTAATCCGATACGCTACCGAAGTTTGGCATTCGACATTATAACACGCTTATCTAACAGCAAATTCCTGCTCGCAGTTATTCCTTTTCTTTTCGTTGGATATTCAGGGGGACGCCTACGTGAATCCAGCCCGGCTTACATAAAGGAACCGGTTGGAGCGGTGATGGTTGCGCGGGAGGAAGGGGGAGTAGGGCGCGGATGCTGTGAAAGCTTCCCGCGCGGAAGGTCCCTGGGAGCCACGCGCGCTGGTGTACGCTCTTGCTGAGCTATAAGGCGCAATCCGAGCCTGAAGGGCGTCGACGGCCAAGCTATCCTAGTACCCGGCTTACGTGGTATCAACAGATGTCACTACAGTGCCTCTGACCGAGAGGACCTGGGATTCGAGTCCCGATGGTGGCAGGATTTTCGACACTGGGTACATAGCTAGGTCGAATTCAGCCTGTGTCTGGAGGAGAATTCAAGCGCCCGGCTGCTTTGATCGGTAGTTTTCCGTCGTTTATCCGATCAGCACCAGTCAAATGCCGGAGCAGTACCGTAACAAATAGGTCACAGACCTCACCTGATCTTTTCCTTCCTATTCCTTGTTCTATCTTCACCCCTTACACACACACTTATACTAGCATGCACTATATTATCTCACATGTCGGGAGACCAGTCGAGTGCTTGTCGAGAGCTTCAACCGGTTGAGGCCAGCCGAGAGCTTGACCCGGCAGAGGCTGTGCCCGGCTGGTGGAAGATACCACCACTCTCAAGGGACTAATGCTTCAGTAGTTGACGCGCCCGAAATCACCAACCAATCAATCAAGCTAGATTTTTTATTAAATATTTTTTTCAGGTACAGCTTACATGGCCACTTTACAGGTCTTATGTGATGCCAATCGGTACAGATATACGCAATAACACAAAAAAATAAGAGGTAGGTTGTCCTCATTGGGTTCCTTCATGGTAAAAAATGGAGAAACCTCAAGAGTTTCACCTGGAGATTTATGAATTGAAGGGGATCAAAAAGGTGGAGATAGAAAAGGAGATGCGGTGGGCGGAATTTATCTTTGGGCTGCTGTAGTTCTCGCCAGTCCCAACTTTAGAACAATGTCACGAAATGATTTATTCACTTGAAAATTATTATTCACTTGCTTTAAAACAGTAAGTGATTGTGTGCGTCGTTTGGTGCGGAAGAATATTTATTGCTCCGAAGCAACAAAAGAGACCATTTCAAGTGGATCAAGAGAAAACCGGTCGATTGATTATTAAGAGTTTCCGGGCGCTTGAAGTACTATATGATCATTAGTCCCGTAAGTTCAGTGCATGTTATTTCCCAAGAAGTGGCAGTGTTCCTTCTACTGCTGTAACGTGAAATCCTGCGCCGACCTCAATGTCGGTTTGCAGAGTTTCTCCAATCCAGACATCTTTTCTAGCAAAGCACCGCCCTAGCCGCTACAAATTGGAAGAAGGGGACACTGTCATCTAACCGCGAGCTTCTCTACCAAAAATGTAAGTTGTAACGATGCTCATGTGTGAATAACAGTGTCCTTTCTTCCGGCTTGGGACCTTTGCGGGACACTACAAGAAATCGGAATATAACTACAGTCAGGGGCGGATTTACATATGGGCTGAACGGAACCATGCGGGGAGGCATGGTTTGAGGGGCGGCAAATTCTCCAAAAATTATATATTCAATTTTAATGTCATGTTCGTTTGAAACAAACGCAGACATGAACCCATATTCTATCTTTTTCTATCTTACACATATTCCATTTAGGAAAGAGTAAGAAATTAGTTTCGGTATTAGTTTTTGCTTCATAAGAAATAGCATTAGACATGGCATTAGTCACGATGTACATTCTTTAATGTGTAAAGAATATGTAGAAAATATTTATTCCCAATCAGTATAGGGGGAATAAATCAATAATAAACATATTTCTAATAATATTATATTGTTAAATCATTATTCATTTGAACTCGTTAATGTTAATTAACATTAAGTTATGTGAAGTATAAATTAAATATCTAAATGTATTTCATTATATGCTAGTAACTTTATAGTTTTCTAGCAATCGTTAAAGATTAGTGTAATTAATTTTATCAACTATAAAATTTAAGAACACATAGAAAATGTGTATAAAAAATAAAATATAACTTAATTGTTTAAAATAACATACTAACTTCTTTATATTTTAATATATATATATATATATATATATATATATATATATATATATATATATATATATATATACAGACGAGGACATTCAATATTTAAAGAGACCAATTGGTCTGGGAAATAAATGTTTATTTTTACAACAGACTTTTCTACTTTTCAATACAATTTTCACCAACATTTATGCACTTGTCTCGGCGGGTAACGGGATAACGGGATGAGGCAGTACCTCCCTAACCTCTTTTTGTCGATGGTTTCACGTGTTTGTTGAACAGTGTGTGGACGTTGTCTTGCTGGAGAATCATCTTTAATCAGAGATCCAAAACGTCTCTGTCTCTCTCTGTCTCTCTCTCTGTCTCTCTCTCTGTCTCTCTCTGTCTGTCTGTCTGTCTGTCTCTCTCTCTCTCTCTCTCTCTCTCTCTCTCTCTCTCTCTCTCTCACACACACACACACACACACACACACACAGCTGGTTTCATCTCGTTAAAAATCTGAGTAATTTTGGCTATTTATTGTACGCTGTTCTTCGAGATAATCACAAAAATCGCACCTACAGCGCCCCAAAACATCGTTATCAGAACTTTTCATTCTGATGCGGCCAGAACGATGTTCATCAGTCTCAACCACTTTTGAACTGTTCTGCCCACTTGTAAAGATTCCCGCGGCTCATACCACTGTCATCATATACTGAAGTCATTCTAAAGTCAAATTAGCTGGTTTTTCACCTGCAGCAAATTAGGGGGAGTATGTAGTGCCTATTCTGGTAATGTTAAATCTTCAAATTTTGGGTACACTTTTCTCAAGAACAATGAA
This sequence comes from Teleogryllus occipitalis, assembly GCA_011170035.1. Lineage (NCBI taxonomy): Eukaryota > Metazoa > Arthropoda > Insecta > Orthoptera > Gryllidae > Teleogryllus > Teleogryllus occipitalis. Next base: position 119,426 of record BLKR01009334.1, read on the forward strand.
AGTTACATCTTGGATATTTTACAGCAGTTTTATTGGAAAAATTTTTCAATGTGGTAGACACATTTTTCTTGCATTAACGCTTTTCATTTAAAAGTGATGATTTTTTGCCAGTGTAAATTTTTTACTAAAAAAAGAAATTTGGATTTTCGTTTGTTTTTTTGAAAGATTATTTTTCAAAAAAACTATTTTAATATCAAGAACACATTTAGTTTTGTACGACAGAACTTTTTTAGAAATGTTATCTTAAGTATTTTGGGGGATAAATGCACCAGTGTCCACTGGAAATAAACGTGCAGCAAATGGCCTTCAAAGTAAACAGTGACACCCTCCAATCACTACGATAGACATTGAAGTAATATGTGACCTCCTCTTCCCTTTTCTTCTTGATGTTTCTCTTCTTCTTTCTTGCCTGTTTGCTACTATCTTCCACTGTTTTATTCGCCTTTTCCACCTGAAATCTAACTTTGGATCTTTTCCGTTATACGTTTACCAGTTCAGTAACCGAAAGATTCGGTTCCCTTGTTTATTAGAAATGTTTGTTTTTTTTCATGGGGAAAATTTATATTATTTTGAGAAACATTTAAATTAGCACTTCACAATATTTCATCGATTTTACAAATTATAACATCATAGACTCTTTTAATGCATCTCACTTCACAATATTGCCACCGATTTTACTATTTATAACATTGAAGATTTTTAATGCAAAGAACACACACCACTAACATGGCCACCTACAATTCTAGTAGAAGTTATAAAACGATGGAAACTAGAGGTGCTACAGAATGGCACAGACTTTCTCGTAGTAGAGTTTTCTAATTTCCTTGGTGTGGTCTGGCTTTAATGTTTTGCTCCATTCACTGGCCAGCTGCCATCTATCGTCGCCCAAAGTACATTTTTTGACATCTCAACGTTTTGCTTTCCTAGTAGTACAACCGAAATCTTACTTCAATAATATTGAAGAAGAGTAAAAACTCGTCCTAAATAGAAATTATCATTGAAAACGTTTAAGCGGTTTTTAGGAAATTGGCGATTAAGCATTACTGTAAATGCGAAGTTTGAAACCCCTTTTCACAAGAATCTATTAAGTTTTCGAAAAAATGCTCATTTAAGATCATATGAAGCAATTTCATTCACAATTTTAATAATGCATACAAATCGATGAAAATGTCCATATTAACGGTTTGAGAGGCTTTTCAAAAAATTCATTTGTGTCATTTTTGAAAAACAAATTAATATACCAAAATGAACGTCATATTAAACAGTGCACATAGCAGTATCTATCAGAAAAAAATTAGAGAAAATGGCGTTTGAGCGTTTCTGAAAATGCAGAATTTTGAGCTCATTTGTACAGAAAACGGTTGAGTTTTCGACAACCTTTATTTGACATTACTTAAAGCACATGTACTCATAAGTATAACAATGTGTAGAAATTTTCTTTAATGTGAATATTACCGATGTGAGAGACAAGTCAAAAAATTTCATATTTAAATTTTTTGAAAAAATAGAAGAATAGAGCAATATGGCGTTTATGTCATGGTATAGGGTTTGCTTGGCACTAACAATACCAAAAATTGAAAGAAAAAATTTGGATCCGTTTTTGAGAAAATGTTGTTTTTGTAATTTTTTAAAATTGCATTTCCGAAACAATGTACGTGACCTTATTGAAAGAACTATTTATGCACAACAAATTTCATTTAAAGGAACAATCTCTGTCTTCAATTTTGTAGTTGTGGGAAGATGCCGAAAAAAATCAAACTTTTGCAATTTTCGAAAATTTAGAGTTAACAGTAAAAATCAGACCTATGCCACGTCAGTAAATGTATTTTACTCTATTCTTACAAGAAATTTAAAGAAAAAATTTGGAGCTGTTTTTGAGAAAATTTTGAAAATGTCCGGGGGGTTCATTTAAGTACGCCCAAATTTTAAAAAATGTTTCTCAAAATTCCAAAGTTTCAACTAGAGCTAGATCGACATAGGTTTCTTCAATTTGAAAAAGATCGTTAGAGGCGCTAGTAGTGTTCACAGACGGACGGACGTTTTGCTTCCAATTGGTTTTTCGACATCAAGGACCCAAGAAACAGGGATTCTGGCTACACCACGTGTTAGAGGTTTTTTTTCTCTTAATTTAACAACTGGTTTAATACACTTATTTCATTAATTCTACCCCATCAAAACCATAGGCTTTCCTATTTTGGGGAGATTTTAATGCACTATCAAGCTTTTTCATATCTAACATATCCACATTTCTTTTTGTTCCTTTTTCTTCATCCGGCGTATAAATATCTTCAATCCCATTCCATAATTTTACAAATTAGTCCAGTAACCACTGTTTCCCAGAAATTATATTCAATCTGGACGCATCTGTTTCTTCTAAATTCATTTAGAAGTTATCAAATCAAGCATTTTCGAATTTGAATATCTCGCTTGGTTCGATAACTGCCATGTAGTTTCAATAATGTTTATATAATTCGCGGCAACATTTAACAATTAATCTTTAAGGTAATGTTCTAGCATTTAACGTGCATTCAATTATTAGATTTTAGGTATTAGTGCTCGTTGGTACTCTCGCATTTCCTGTTCGAATGTCTTCAAGGTTTCATAACAAAGAAGTTTTTAAAAAATATTATTTAATAAATGACAAGAGCAATTAAATCGTGTATAGAGCAAACAATTAGTTCTGAATGTCTATTAACTATGTTCTTAATTTTATGTGATTGTGCTCGTTAGTTCTCTGTATTTTCGAATTTGAATATCTGGCTTTGTTCGATAACCCCCATGCAGTTTCAAAATGTTTATATAATTCACGGCAACATTTATCAATTTATCTTTAGTGTAATATACTAGTATTGAACGTGCATTCAATTATTAAATAGATTTTAGATATTAGTGCTCGTTGTTACTCTCGCATTTCCTGTTCGAATGTCTTCGAGGTTTCATAACAAAGAAGTTTTAAAAAAATATTATTTAATAAATGACAAGAGCAATTAAATCGTGTATAGAGTAAATAATTAGGTCTAAATATCTATTAACTTTGTTCTTAATTTTATGTGATTGTGCTCGTTGGTTCTCTGCATTTTCGAATTTGAATATCTGGTTGGTTCGGTAACTGCCATGCAGTATCAATAATGTTTATATAATTCACGGCAATATTTATCAATTTATATTTGGTGTAATAATGTACTATTAAATGTGGATTCAATTATTACATAAATTTAAGATATTAGCGCTCGTTGGTGCTATCGCAATTCCAGTTGGAAAGTCAACAAGATTTTATAACAACGAAGTTTTAAAAAAATTAATATTTAATAAACGACAAGAGCAATTAAATCGTGTATAGAATAAAAAATTAGTTCTAAGCATCCTTTAACTATGTTCTTAATTTTATGTGATTGTGCTCGTTGGTTCTCTGTATTTTCGAATTTCAATATCTGGCTTGGTTAGATAACTCCCATGCAGTTTCAAAATGTTTATATAATTCACGGCAACAATTATCAATTTATCTTTACTGTAATATGCTAGTATTGAACGCGCATTCAAATTTTAAATATATTTTACATATTAGTGCTCGTTGGTACTCTCGCATTTCCTCTTCGAATGTCGATGAGGTTTCATAACAACAAAGTTTTAAAAATTTATTATTTAAAAAATGACAAGAGCAATTAAATCGTGTATAGAGTAAACAATTAGTTCTATATATCTATTAAATATGTTCTTAATTTTATGTGATTGTGCTCGTTGGTTCTCTGCATTTTCGAATTTGAATATCTTGCTTGGTTCGATAACTGCCATGTAGTTTCAATAATGTTTATATAATTCGCGGCAACATTTAACAATTGATCTTTAGTGTAATGTTCTAGCATTGAACGTGCATTCAATTATTAAATAGATTTTAGATATTAGTGCTCGTTGGTACTCTCGCATTTCCTGTTCGAATGTCTTCGAGGTTTCATAACAAAGAAGTTTTTAAAAAATATTATTTAATAAATGACAAGAGCAATTAAATCGTGTATAGAGCAAACAATTAGTTCTGAATGTCTATTAACTATGTTCATAATTTTATGTGATTGTGCTCGTTGGTTCTCTGTATTTTCGAATTTGAATATCTGGCTTTATTCGTTATCCCCATGCAGTTTCAAAATGTTTATACATTTCACGGCAACATTTATCAATTTATCTTTAGTGTAATATACTAGTATTGAACGTGCTTTCAATTATTAAATTGATTTTAGATATTAATGCTCGTTGGTACTCTCGCATTTCCTGTTCGAATGTCTTCGAGGTTTCATAACAAAGAAGTTTTAAAAATATATTATTTAATAAATGACAAGAGCAATTAAATCGTGTATAGAGTAAATAATTAGGTCTAAATATCTATTAACTTTGTTCTTAATTTTATGTGATTGTGCTCGTTGGTTCTCTGCATTTTCGAATTTGAATATCTGGCTTGGTTCGGTAACTGCCATGCAGTATCAATCATGTTTATATAATTCACGGCTTTATTTATTAATTTATATTTGGTGTAATAATGTACTATTAAATGTGGATTCAATTATTACATAAATTTAAGATATTTGCGCTCGTTGGTGCTATCGCAATTCCAGTTGGAAAGTCAACAAGATTTTACAACAACGAAGTTTTAGAAAATTACTATTTAATAAACGACAAGAGCGATTAAATCGTGTATAGAATAAAAAATTAGTTCTAAGCATCCTTTAACTATGTTCTTAATTTTATGTGGTTGTGCTCGTTGGTTCTCTGTATTTTCGAATTTCAATATCTGGCTTAGTTAGATAACTCCCATGCATTTTCAAAATGTTTATATAATTCACGGCAACAATTATCATTTTATGTATACTCTAATATGCTAGTATTGAACGCGCATTCAAATTTTAAATATATTTTACATATTAGTGCTCGTTGGTACTCTCGCATTTCCTCTTCGAATGTCGATGAGGTTTCATGACAACAAAGTTTTAAAAATTTATTATTTAAAAAATGACAAGAGCAATTAAATCGTGTATAGAGTAAACAATTTGTTCTGTATGTTTATTAAAAATGTTCCTAATTTTATGTGATTGTGCTCGTTGGTTCTCTGTATTTTCGAATTTGAATATCTGGCTTTGTTCGATAACCCCCATGCAGTTTCAAAATGTTTATATAATTCACGGCAACATTTATCAATTTATCTTTGGTGTAATATACTAGTATTGAACGTGCATTCAATTATTAAATAGAGTTTAGATATTAGTGCTCGTTGGTACTCTCGCATTTCCTGTTCGAATGTCTTCGAGGTTTGATAACAAAGAAGTTTTAAAAAAATATTATTTAATAAATGACAAGAGCAATTAAATCGTGTATAGAGCAAACAATTAGTTCTGAATGTCTATTAACTATGTTCATAATTTTATGTGATCGTGCTCGTTGGTTCTCTGTATTTTCGAATTTGAATATCTGGCTTTATTCGATAATCCCCATGCAGTTTCAAAATGTTTATATATTTCACGGCAACATTTATCAATTTATCTTTAGTGTAATATACTAGTATTGAACGTGCTTTCAATTATTAAATAGATTTTAGATATTAGTGCTCGTTGGTACTCTCGCATTTCCTGTTCGAATGTCTTCGAGGTTTCATAACAAAGACGTTTTAAAAAAATATTATTTAATAAATGACAAGAGCAATTAAATCGTGTATAGAGTAAATAATTAGGTCTAAATATCTAATAACTTTGTTCTTAATTTTAAGTGATTGTGCTCGTTGGTTCTCTGCATTTTCGAATTTGAATATCTGGCTTGGTTCGGTAACTGCCATGCAGTATCAATAATGTTTATATAATTCACGGCATTATTTATCAATTTTTCTTTCATGTAATAAACTAGTATTGAATGTGCATTCAATAATTATATAGAATTTAGATATTTGAGCTCGTTGGTACTCTCCCATTTCCTGTTCGAAATTCGATGAGGTTTCATAACAACGACGTTTAAAAAAATATTATTTAATAAATGACAAGAGCAATTAAATAGTGTGTAGAGTAAAAGATTAGTTCTAAACATCTATTAAGTATGTTTTTAATTTTATGTGATTGTGCTTGCTGGTTCTCTGTATTTTCGATTTTGAAAAAGTGGCTTGGTTCGATAAATCTGATGCAGTTTCAGCAATGTTTATATAATACACGGCAACATTGATTAATTTATCTTCAGTATAGTAAACTAGTATTGAATGTGTATTTAATTATTTAATAGATTATAGATATATCGCACTCGTTGGTACTCTTGCATTATCTATTTGAATGTCGTACGTGTTTGCAAAACTACGAAGTTATAAAATGTATTATCTCATAAAAGATAGGGGTAATTAAATCATGCATAGAGTAAAATAATAGTTCGATATGTGTTTAAACTATCTCGTTAATTTTATGTGATTGTGCTCGTTTGTTTTCTCTATATTCCAATTTTTTTATTATGTTGCGGGTTGCGTCACGCCTGCTGCCATTTACTTTTATTATTTTAGACTGAAAATACGTGCGAATTCATTCCAAATTGTGGCAATTAATTGGCAATTAATTAGCAATAAATGATTAGATGGTTTCCGTTGAGATCTGGCTCGTATTTACCTGATGTGTGTGCTGGCTTGACGTTCAGAATTATGTTGCGGGTTGCGTCATGCCTGCTGCCATTTACTTTGATTATTTTAGACTGAAAATACGTGCGAAATAATTCCAAATTGTGGCAATTAATTAGCAATAAATGATTAGATGGTTTCCGTTGAGCTCTGGCTCGAATTTAACTGATGTGTGTGCTGGCTTGACGTCAAGCTAGCACACACCCGTTTTCTCCACGAAAATACGTGGCAATTAATTAAAAATGTGGCAATTAATTGGCAATTAATTAGCAATAAACGATTAGACATGTTTCGTGTGGGTGTGCTGACTTGGCTGTTCCAGCTTGACGCACCTCACTACAGGGGCCTTTTCTAGAAAACAGTGCGAAGCAAGGCAGTGCCCGAGCGTGCCTACCCTGCGATGTTCGAGCGGGAAAAGACGATAGCGCGCATGGCGCACGGGCTGTTAGAAAACGCTTGAAATTAAAATCGACAAATCGTTGAACATTTGGTGCAGTTGATTGTTGGATTGTATTGCAACATTTTTTTACTAAAGTTGACGAGCACTTAATTCAAGGAATATAACAAAACATTTACATAATAAGCTGAAAGGAAACTGCGTTCTGTTCGATAGTTTAAAAGTTATTAGAAAAGCCTGCTACAGAGCGTACTTGAGCGGTTGGATTGTATTGTTGCAACATATTTTGCTAAAGCCGACGAGCAGATAATACAAGAAATCCATACTCATGCGCATAACGCGTTGAAAGGAAACTGTGTTCTATTTGCTAGTTTCAGTGTTATTACGATTTGAATAGTCTCCCGCAGAGCGTACATGATCGGTTGGGTTGTATTGTTGGGACATTTGTAGTTGAAGTTGACGAGCACGTAATTCAAGGGATATATCAACAAATAGTATAATGTTACGAGTAGTATGTTGAAAATAAACCGTCTTCTGCTCGTTAGTTAATAAATTATTACGAGTTGAATGGTCTGCCTCATCTGAGAGTTGCAATTTGTTATTATATTTTTATAATAATAAATATTAATAATATGATTTTGGTGAGCCTATAATTCGTAAATAAGTAGTTTTGTTCCAACTTTAATGTTTGTTTTTGTGTCAGCTGGCCTTTTTCTAAAGCTGACTGAACAGTGATTTTTGAGAAAACTACAAGAACCTAAACTTGGGAAGAGAGCATTTAATTTGCCTATGCTTATGAGCTACGTTTTTTGTGTTCTGCTATACTGTGTCAGCCACCCCCGTGAAGTTAGCCCGAAAAAAATTAAAATTTCGAATTTTCATGTGTATAAGTTTGTCCATCGTTTCACCACGTTTGCCCGCGCTTTAGAAAATTTTTACCAGCCTCCGTTCAAAACTTAGAGCAAAAACAATTTTTTGGGGTCAATCTCACACTTTTAGGAAATAACAAGATTTTGCCTAAAATATTAAAAATACCAAAATTTGAAGTGCGCTTTCTTTTGTCCATCGTTTGACCACCTTTAATCACTAACTAGATTATTTTTACCATGTTTCCTATAGGAGATATTGACGAAAAACATATTCCACTGCGCCCAGAACGTGTGAAGTTAGCCCGAAACAAATTCAAAAATGCAATTTTTTGGTGTGTATTCGTTTGACATTTGCCACCTGTTAGGAAATGTTTACCAGCTACGATTAAAAAATTATTAACAAAAAACTTTTTCCCGCCATTTCTCCAAATCGCCAAAATAGCAACAAAGAAATAAAAATTTCGAAACTTTTACATTTGCATTCGATACTTTACCTCCTAATGCCTCAGACGAGGTTTATCATAAACGGAACAACCATAAAAGTTTTTCAAATAGTGTGAAGTTGACCCGAAAAAAATTGGAAAATGCAATTTTTTTGGTGGTTTCGTTTATCCATCGTTTGACCACGTTTGCCCACCCTTTAGAAAATTTTTACCAGGTCCGATTCAAAAGTTATTGGTAAAAAAAAACTTTTTTCCCTCTATTTTATCAATTCAAAAAAAGACCGAGTCCGTTTGTCCATCTTTGGAAAACGAATATCCATCACTTAGAAAAGGTACACTACGTTTAGTGAAAAAATGAAAGGAAAAAACGAGTTTTCTCGCCATTTTTTGTAAATTCTATAAAAAATAAAAAATGTATTGAAATTATGAAAATTATAATTTGCATTCTTTTGTCCATTGTTTAACCACGTTGTCCCATCCTTTAGAAAATTTTTACGAGCCTCCTTTCACAAATTAGAGCAAAAAAAAGTGTTCAAATTTTACGAAATTATAAGATTTTACCTAAAATATTAAAAATATCACAATTTGAAGTGCGCTTTCGTTTGACCACCTTTAATCACTAAGTAGATTATATTTACCACGTTTCCTCTAGGAGGTTATCCACTGCACCCAGAACGTGTGAAGTAGGCCCGAAACAAATTGAAAAATGCAATATTTTTGTGGAGTAGCAGATGTGGGACTAGATTCTCCGCAGAGGACGTTCGAGGATGGACAGCGCGCTCTTTGCGATGCCAAATAATTCATTAGCTTTTGTCCCTATTCGTTGCGCATGCGCAGTGCCCCCCCCCTCCCCCGGAGAAAGGAGCCCTGTAAGAATTGGAGTCCAACACAGGTAGGAATGTGAGGAATTGCAAAGGACGGTATGCGGAACGCTGCCGATGCAACTCAGTCTGTTTCTCGTAAAAATGCCAATATTACGGAAAAGAACGTTCGCATTATCTATAAAAATTTAAATTCTTTGTGCAGTCGTGCGCTATGAAAGTAACTGCACTAAAGGTAAAAAAAGATGAAGAGAGGTAATAGATACCTATGCCGCTGAGGAGTAGTGAAGTATTCGTATATTGAAGGTGAATATGGACAATTTTGATTTAAGATTGGAAGTTATTGAACTTTTTCTATTTTTTCTTTCATTTCTTTGTATGTTGAGTAGATGCGTCGTGTCGCTAAAACCAACGTGGGCACGCAGCGTGGTGCCCACCGGATGCTAGACAATGGCAGAAGCTATGACGCACGGGTTTTTTTCCGACGGGGTGTGCGGGCGTTAGGGCGGAGGCAATGGAGGCGGCGGGCAGCGTCGCGAGGGCTATTTAAGGGCTGTGGAACAATAGCTCTTCCTTCTTTGAGACAGCGGCATCGGCAGCGTAGGTCGTCGGTGAGAGGTGCGTGCGTGCGTGCGCGCTGGAAGGAGCCGGCAGTTATTGTCATGACTAGTGAGACATGTAGTCGGTCTCAGGGCAAGCGGTACTACGCACGGCGAAACATTAGGTAGTATGTTCGGTGTGGTAGCCGTTGTAAATATCTCTCCTAGCAGTGGGGTCTATTTAGTTAGTTAACTGTGTACAGTGCATTGGTTATTTGTGACTACGGTCTAAATTGTAAATAAACCTGCTGTTATTACAACCCACTCTCGTCTGTGTACTGATTACACCCGTATGACGCCACA